>CAUYON010141256.1:0-26426 GCA_963573935.1 Arctocebus calabarensis
GGGACTACAGGCGCCCACCACAACACCTGGCCACTTTTTGGTTGCAGCTGTCATTGTTGTTTGGCGGGCCCAGGCTGAATTCGAACCCGCCAGCTCAGGTGTATGTAGCTGGCGCCTTAGCCCGTTGAGTCACAGGCGCCAAGCCAAGAAGCAACAATCTTTAGACATGTCTTATAAAATGTAAGGCCAGGTGTGGTGGCTCACACCTGTAATCCTAGCACTCTAGGAGGCCAAGGCGGGTAGATTGCTTGAGCTCAGGAATTCAAGATGAGCCTGAGAAAGAGCTAGACAGTGTCTCTACTGAAAACATAAAAATTAGCCAGGTATTGTGGTGGGCACCTTTAGTCTGAGCTACTTGGGAGGCCGAGGCAAGAGGATTGCTCAAGCTGGGGAGTTTGAGGTTGCTGTGAGCTATGACTTCATAGCTCTACCAAGGGTGACTGAGACTCTGTCTCAAAAAAAAAAAAGTAAAATAAAATTTAAGGTAAAATTGTCTTATTTTAATGTGTTTATAAAGTAGTACATAAATTACTCAACCGCAGTTTAAAAAATATTTTGAACATTGTATTCTAATACAATTGGCTTCCCTTTCATCTTATGTATTTTTTTTTCCATTTAAAATATTGAGAAGGGGACCCATAAAATTTGAGAAGGGGACCAATTTGTTCATCCAGAGCAATTCAGTGTCACCTAGCTCGCTTGGACATTACCAAAGTAGGGTCCTTTCTCAGTGTAGGATTCAGACTGCAGCCACGTGGCCCTTCTGCCCAACCTGCACCCTCACAAGCCTCTTTGTTCCTTGAATTCTCACCACCATCAGGGCGCACGTGCTGGTGAAGAAAGTAGGGAACGGAGAGATAGGGAAACTTCTCATATTTGGAAGCATCAGGCTGGTTATTTGCAGCAGCAAGAAATGGTCACGTTTGCCAGAATGTGACCAAATTTGAAAGCAGTGGTTTGTGGACAAGTAGAATTGTGTCAGTTTCCTATTAATAGTTCCCTTCTTGTCTTGAGACTTGATGACTTTTATAGTTCTTATGCTCTAAGCGAAGAGCAGATCTCCGAAATGTACTATCGAGAGAGAAGGCACAGGCCGAAATAGGAGGGAGCAAAGGCCTGAGCGTTATGCCAGGAGTACGGCCAGTGCCCGCTCAGCGCGTTGTTGGTAAATGAACAAATGAGTGAAGGAAGGAGCGCTATAGTGGTTAATTTTGTGTGTCAACATCAGCTTCCCAGGGCAAAGTGATGGGCAGATTGCTAGTAAAACTGTTTCTGGGTGTCTGTGAGGGAGTTCCTGGGAGAGAACGAACAGTAGAATGAGTAAAGACAGTCTGCTCAGCCGGGTGTGGTGGTTCACGCCTGTAATCCCAACGCTTGGGAGGCTGATGTGGATTGCCTGAGCTCACGAGTTGTAGACCAACCTAAGCAAGAGCAAGATCCCCATCTCTACTAAAAATAGAAAAACCAGGGCTGGGCATAGTGGCTCACACCTGTAATCCTAGCACTCGGGGAGGCCAGGACAGGTGGATCGCCTGAGCGCACCGGTTAGAGAAAAGCTTGAGCCAGAGCAAGACCTCTTCTCTAAAAAATAGCCAGGTGCTGTGGCACGTGCCTGTAATCACAGCTACTTGGGAGACTGAGGCAAGAGAATGGCTTGAACCCAAAAGTTTGAGGTTACTGTGAGCTAAGATGCCACAGCACTCTACCAAGGGTGACCAAGTGGAGACTCTCTCTCAAACAAACAGAAAAAGATGATCTGCTCACCAGGGAGGGCGAGTATCGTCCCATCCACTGACAGCTCAGGAGGAACAAGAAGATGGAGGGAGGGTGATTCGCTCCCGGGGTTTGTTCTGGGACATCCATCTTCTCCTGTCTTTGGACATGAGTAGTCCTGGTTGTTGGGTCTTCATACTCAGGCCAAGGGTTATACCATCAGCTCCTCTGGTTCTCAGGCCTTCAGACTTGGGTTTTGGACTCAAAATGAACTGCACCACCAGCTTTCCTGGTTCTCCAGTTTATAGATGGCAGATCATGGGACATCTTGGCCTCCATGGTTGTGTGAGCCAATTCTCATACTCTCATTATCTCTCTCTCTCTTTGTCTTCCTCACTCCATAGACAGAGAGATCCTATTGGCTCTGTTTCTCGGGAGAACCTGACTAACCCAAAAGATCAATATAAATTACTAAGAGAAAGTAGAGGATGGGAGGGATAAGCAGTGTATCCCCAAGAATTCAGGGTCCCAGTCCCATCTCCGAATATTTTCGTGTGTATGTGTGTGTGTATGTGTAAAATCAGACTCCAATAAACATCACAAATATCCTGGAAAGAAAAAAATCACAGACACGATGTGCATGATTTCCTTCCACCCCAACGGAGACCCCACCAAGTTCCAAGGTTTGCTGGCCTTTCAGGCTGCCCACCTGCCAGCCCCCAGGCAGCTGCTGGCCCCACTTGCTCCTGTCCCTCTCCGCACCGTCCATACACCCTGCTTGGCCTAAGGGAAAGAAGGAGGCATTCAAGACAGCCCACCCCACAGTGTGCTGACCCTCCAGGGTAGAAGTGGGGGTGGGAGGGTGGGGCCTTAAGTTTTGGCAGAGATCGAAGGTAAAGGAAGCAGGGAGGAAGCATGATGAAAGGAGCTTCTTCGAATTTTACATGGAAAACAAGATGCAGGGTGACTTGTCCCTGTGCAGAGACGCCAAAGCAAATTCTATGAAGATGTGTGAAATGGTTTCGGGCTTTCCTGAGAAAGATGGGCGAGTCTGCCTTCTTCTCCCCGAGATCTCTGTCCACACTTAGCTAAGTACTGAGCTCCTGAGGGTGAGGCTGTCTGTTTCTGAAAAACCAAGCTTATGGCTGCTTTTCTGAGATGATTAGCCCTTGGGATCCTTCCAGAGGCAGCTGGGAAGCTTGCGAAAGGCAAAGTGTTCCTGCATTCATGGTGATGGCTGTCCGTGCTGTCCCTCCTCACTACACAGTGTGTCCCCATATGTACTCACAGAGAGAGTGGTTATCTCAGTAAGGCTGGGCCAAGAATTACTGAGCTCCTACCATGAGCCAGGCAGCTAGCAGGGTATGAAAAAGAATATGCCCTACCCTTGCCCTGCATGGGGAAACCCTGGGTGAACCAAAGAGCCAGGCAAACTTGGCCCAAGCTCTGAGGACAGGAGGTCTGTGAATCCTTGGGTTGCCATTTTGTGTGGCCTTGGACCTGATGTCTCCAGGAGAGTGGTCCGTTTCCAGTGGCCCAGATGGTGGACCTGGCCATGCCGGTCCTGCCAATAGTAGGCTTCAAAAAGACTTTGGGTTTGGACATCTCCAGGTGTTTATTTGATTTTTCCTATTGCTTGGTTTTTAATTGGTTTCAGATGTGAGTACCCAATAGAGGCCCTGAATAAATAAAACAGATCATAAAATATGGCCAAGCAAAATGGGCGTGAGTAATCCCAGAGTGCATGGAAATGCACGTCCAGAAAGACTCATAAATAATGAGGTGGAAACAGTAGTCTATTTTCTCTTTAATGGAAAGCCAATTAGGAACCCTCTCTGGACTGGCGGGAAGGAGCCAGGTTCCTTTGTTCTGTAATGAGGAGGTGGGGGTGGGGTGGGTGAGGGGATGCCACTGAGCTCTCCAGAACAGGGCAGAGCAAATGCTCTGGTCAGTGGGGCTGCTGAGAGTGACAGAGGAGGAGGTTGGAAGCCTGGGCTTCCCAGGCCATGGTGGGCTTCTCCAGCTTCTTCTTACTTGGTTCACGAAGGTCTTTAAGCCCAAGATGACTTGGGGAGAAGAACCAGTGGACTGCTTGGAGGCCACAGTGCGAGACTCCTGTTGTTCCTGTCCCTTCCCCAGGAGGCCTGAGGGGGCGTCCCAGCTTTGAGCAGGGAGCGTGGGAGGGGGGCGGGATCTCAGTGCCATTGTCTGCATAGGGGGGTCCTGGAAGCTCCCCACTTCCTTATCGTTCTTCCTGTATCCTGGGGTCTCCTCCATGCGGAACACTGTGGATTATCTTGTCCCACTGAGGCAGAGTGCCGTATAGAGGGGAGCATTGAGAAACAGAGAGGAAATGCAACTTTCCAAAGTTGCTCAGCCTCTGAGCAGCAGGACTGGAACTCAGTTCTCTTCAGTCCCCATGACCTCCATGTGGCCTGTGTCCCTCTGGGGATCATAAGGTGTTCACATTGGCCTCCCCTTGGAAGCATTAGAGATATCCATAGCAGAGTGGTTAAAAGCATAGGCTTTGGAATCACATAGACCCACAGGAGATCTTTGACTCCATCCCTTAATAGTTGTATGACTTTGGTCAAGTTTCTTAATTGTCCTAAGCCTGTTTCTGACTCCATAAAACAGCACTAATGAACTGAGTTCCTATCTGACAGCAGTAAACAGCAATGATACTGCTAGTAGTTATTACTAGGGCCAGCCAGCCCTAGGAAATAGTCAGTAGATTTCCCATGGAATCAAATGGGCTTAGAAACATCACTTTTGAGCTCCCACTTGCTCAGCAAGGACAGTCCTCTCTAGAGACTTGGCTCAGGGTCATAGAAGGACCCAGAGAGGCAGCTGGGCAGGGCTGGCCACATTCAGTTCCAGGTTCATGCTGATGAAGGCAGAGAAGGGGGAAGCCTGGATTGAACCTTCTTGGAGGATCTGAGGATCTCCTGTGCTCTTCAACATGGAGTCATGGGGGAAACAGGAGGTCCCACAAAGCCACAGCTGCCCCCACATACCCCTCTAGAGCAAAATCAGTCATAGTTTAACAGACAGTGGAATTCACGGAGCATAGCAGTTTTGCTGTGTCATAGCCTGGGCCAGGGCTTTTGGCAGAGGGCCCCAGCTAGAGAATCTGCTGCTTTTGTTCCGTACGATGAGTTTTTGGCAAGTGTTTTAGTAAGTCCTCTTCTCTCCCATTGAAATGGATAAACTGCTGCTCATCCATCTGTGAGATCTCAAGGAATTTCTTGAAAAGTAGAAAGGTCTGAAAGAATATGAGGTCTCAGGAGACATGACCGTTGATGTTTGCCACCAACCACCTCTGGAATGTGAGCACATTCCATCACTTTTTGTGAGTTACTTGTTTAGCAGGGCAAGGAGGGAGGGAAGAGATATTTGTGAAATACATATGGTGGACTAAGCACCCTACCCTCATCTTCATTATGCAGGTGTTGAACCTGGGGCTCAAAGAGGTTATGCACTTTGCCCACTCTCAGACCCAGCATCACTTGTAGCTTGATAGTTGCAAGCAACAGAAATTCATTCTTTTTTTTTTTTGAGATAGAGTCTCACTATGTCACCCTCAGTAGAGTGCTGTGGCATCACAGCTTAGAGCAACCTCAAACTCTTGGGCTTAAGTGATTCTCTTGCCTCAGCCTCCCAAGTAGCTAGGACTACAGGCACCTGCCACAAGACCCGTCTATTTTTTTTTGTTATTGTTATAGTTGTTTTAGTTGGCCTTGGCTTGGTTTGAACTCGCCAGACTGGGTTTATGTGGCCAGCACCCTATCCATTGAGCTATGGGCTCTGTCCTATAAATTCATTTCTCTTTTTTTTTTTTTGACTCAGCTGAGTGCTATGGCGTCACAGCTCACAGCAACCTCCAGCTCTTGAGTTTAGGCGATTCTCTTGCCTCAGCCTCCCGAGTAGTTGGGACTACAGGTGCCCATCAAAACACCCAGCTATATTTTTGTTGCAGTTTGGCGAGGGCCGGGTTCGAAGCCTCCACCCTCGGTATATGGGGTGAGCCACAGGCGCTGCTCAAGATACTTATTCTTAAAGACCCAAGAAAAGTCTGAGCAAGCTGGCCTTGCAAGCCTGAGCATGTGGTCAGTTTGGGGTTTGGAGGTGAGCTTGTAGACAGGTTCACTGGGAATTAGAGGCAAAATGAATGAGCTTTTAATTTGTCACTCCACTTAACATTTACCCTCTTGGAAGAGAAAGTCTCATGAGTTTTGGTCAGGTGACCTGGTCCCACTTTGGGCAAGGAGGATATGGCATTTTGAAAGACAGTCTTAGCCAGACTAAGTAAAATGGGGAGGAGTAATCTCCATAGAAAAATTCAGATGCTATTACCAAAAGTGGGGGAGGAACACTGTACTGGTAAGCTGATGAGCATGATAGATGCCTATCAATCATTGACTGAGGTGAGCGGCATAGATAGATTCATACCAGATGAAGCCGTGATTGCTGCCAAGAATGCCCACACACTGACCCTCTAGGTCCAGGAGCCCTCACTTCTCTGTCCAAGCTGTGGCTTCCTCTTTAGTGGGCCCCATGATGCTGGCACTGCTTAGGAAGGGTTCATGCCCTGCTAGAGAGGAAATCTCTGAAGAAGGCAGAGAAAGGAGAAGTGAAACAGATATAGAAACAATTTAAGAGCAAGAGAGTGCCATGGAGAAGTGGGAAGGGCCTGTGGCTTTCTCAACGTGGGAAAATGACAACTCATTAGGAGGTTTTGTAGGGGAAGGGGAACAGATAGGGACCAAATGTGGGGAACAATTAGAGATATAGGAACTCTTGGAATCATCTTAAATTAAAAAGAGGCCAAGGTATACTTTATCTATTTCTGAAAAGTATGTGAGGTGTCTTGTATTATAAACGTTGAATGAATGAGAGGGTTGAACAGGGAATCGTGAATTTAAAGAAATGTAGAAGGTGATAAATAAAATAAAAAATCTGTATTTGAGAAGTTTGAAATTTAGCTTAGAGCTTCCTGGCAGCCAAGGCAAAAAGGGAAACATGCCAGGTTATATAATTTTTGCTGTTTCATAAAAGGAAGTGAATCTGCAAGTCAGAAAACACAACATTTCTCCTCAGTTATAAAGAATAATTAATCTAGCAGGACATTAAATAGCCAGTGGAAAGGTTTTCTCCTGTCATTTTATTGAGCATGAGAAACATTATTTCTGCAGTCATTATCCTGTGAACTGTGTGGAAAGTGAAGAGTGTTCCCATCAAATGCCTTTCCCAGGGCTGGAAAGGTTCCCAAAGTTTATCAAGTTCAAATGCCTCTCTGTACTCGTCCCTCACTTCACAGCACCCTGTTACGCAGTGTGGGGCCTGTTTGCTCTGAGATCCTCTCTATGCCCTGCTCTGCGCTGCTCTGTGACGGCGAAGGCTGGTCCCTCAGGCTGCATCTCCCAGGCTCCTCGGTGGCTGGCTTCTACCTGGGTTGGGCCCGTGGGGACGGGCAGTGTGAAGAAGGGGCTCAGGCTATTTCTCCTCATCCCTTTCCTCCTTGGACAGTGGCTCTGGCTGCTTCTTGTTTCCTCTTCTGGATAGACCCTTGTGGATCCAGCTTTGCCCCAGGGGCCCTGGCTCACTTTGGGTAGACTACCTGGCACACCCACTAACTGGCCCAGCCTTCACCCAAACCCAGGCACAGTGGGACTCCTACCTCCAATCAGATCGGCTCCTTTCATCTCACTGGCAGGGCTACCTGAAGGGACACTTCAGCAAGGGGCTGGAGAAAACGTAGTACCTTAACTGAACAAGGGATTAGGAAGATCTTTCTGGGCCAGGGAAGATCTCTGTACTCGACCCTCACTTGCACACCACCCTGTTATGCAGTGCGGGCCCTGTTTGCTCTGAGATCTGGAAAGGGAGTTTTTGTGGTCCTCAAGGAGTCCCCTGAGACGACTCTGTCAAATACTTGGTTTAGAATCCAGAGACAATTTCTCCCAAGGGCTGCTCCCATTCGAATCCTTGAATATACAGCAGTTTACGTCTGCTGCAGTTTCTGTTTGCAAAGGTGGCCATTCATCTCAAATCCAATCTTCTGTGTGAAATCAGAGGTGAAAAGAAGGCTGCCCCATGGCTGAGGGGAGCTTCAGACTCACACGCTGCGAAGTTGACTAGTCTGACTCACTAGAAGCAAATTCTCAGGAGAGGTTAGGGTGTATTTGAATCCTTAGGTATTTCTTTGAAAAGTTGTCGAAAGGGCAGATCCAGGGTTTCTGGGGACAGGAAATCAGGCTCAGCTTCAGGGGCGCGCCACCGGTGCAGTTGCATGGGAAGGGCTCTGTGCTTGGTTTAATAAGCTGCTGTCACCATTTTTAAATTCTTTTTTTTTTTTTTTTTGTAGAGACAGAGTCTCACTTTATCACCCTCGGTAGAGTGCCGTGGCGTCACACAGCTCACAGCAACCTCCGACTCCTGGGCTTAGGCGATTCTCTTAGCTCAGCTTCCCAAGTAGCCGGGACTATAGGTGCTTGCCACAATGCCCGGCTATTTTTTTGTTGCAGTTTGGCAGGGGCCAGGTTTGAACCTGCCGCCCTTGGCATATGGGGCCGGTGCCCTACCCGTTGAGCCACAGGTGCTGCCCCATCTTGAAATTCTTTATAGTTTTTGAACAAAGGCTCCAAGTTTTTATTTTGCACTTGGCTGTGCAAAGGACATAGCTGGTCTTGCATGAACTTTATATCATTTGGGGGTTTCTCCTTATGAAAACAACACAAAATGATAGAAATAAAATTAGGGACCAAGCCTTGGAAATGGTACTTGGGAAAATAAGGTGCCCTACAGAAGCTTGTTTCGTGAACTTCAATGAAAATCTGCTTTTCGTTGGGGGATGGGGCCCAGCTGAGCTCCAAAGTAGTTTTTGAACTATGGTCTGGGGAGTTCTGGGGGTGTCAAGTGGTCCCAGCTCTGCCCCTTTCACCTCCTGTCTTTGTTTTAACTAGAATAACCCCACTTTGTTCTGAATTAGCAATTGAGTTTCAGGCTGTTTTTTCTTTCAGGGTCCCATGACTCATATAGTTTGAAAACCACCAGTTAGACAAACCACATCATACCAGGCTTTTTGTTGTAGGGAATTGTCTTATTTCAGAAGGCCCCAGGTGACCCGCTGACCTGGGGTGTCTCCAAAGCCAGGTAATAATAGGCCATACTCTAATCTAAGGAGACTCTGCTGTATTTGCAGAGAGCTTTGAAATGTTCTGGGAAAAAAGCTGATCAGATGTGCACGGTATTATATTCACGGAGAGAAAAACCCTCCCAACTCTTTATGAAATGGATTAAGCCAGTTTCTAAAGGCTGCAGGTTTGTGTGATCTTAATCCCGCTCTTACTCCTGATCTGCCACCTTCCTCCTTTGTTTCCAGGATGTGCACCTTCCTGGGCCTGGCCCGGACGCCTTCCGGGGCAGTGCTCCCCCTTCCTGGCTCTCCCCTGGGGAAGAGCTGAGGGGCGCCTTCGCCCTCACACTCGCCTTGCTAGGGCTGCCTTTTTCTGTGGGCACATTTCACATTCACAGGCTCTGATCTGACGGAGGGAAATCTAAACGAAATATGATAATTACGCCATTGTGCATGCAACGACTCAGACGGGGGCCGCAGATGAGGAAAGCTGTGGATCACAACCCCGTGCAAATATTTGACAGCATATCAGTCAGATATAGTTCACCCCGAACCGTGTCTCTGTCAGTCCCTCTTGGCTAAAGTTTTTAAAGTGACAAGAATGACATTAGCTCTTTGCAAAGAGGGTAATTCCTACCTCAGAGCTGCCCCCTCCAATGGGTAGGCAGACAGAGCCCTCCGTAGTCAAAAGGTGGGTTTTCCTGGAAGGGACCAGTCCTAGACTAGGAGTCACCAGGTGAAACCCGCGTTGGTCAGTGTGCTAGAGACTCAGTCCATTACACCATTGAGGAAGGAAGGGGCTGCTGTGGGCGCCAGCATCCTAGAGGGGCTGTCTCCGTACATGGGATGTCACGACTGCTAGCCCCGTCTCAGGGCTCCAGCAGAGAGAGCCACACTGAGGGATGAAAGCCCATGTGTGAAGATAATGCCGAAACTTCTGCCGCAGTACGGGGGAGCGGAGCCAGCACTGCCTCCTGGGGGTCTTAATAGTTGCTGCTGAGCAGGTCAGGATGTGTTGTTCCTGACTTCTTCCTCAGTTCCTTCTGCCTTGCTACACCATGTACAAAGACTTATAGACACCTGCAACCTTTGTGACTGCTGGATTCCACCAGCACTTGTGACTTCTGACGTTGCTTCATGTCAGAATCTTGGTGGGTGTTATCATTTTTCCAAAGTTGATTATGAGCTCACCTCTATCCTCCATCAAATCATCATGTCTGCTACCGGGATTTGTTCCTCTATCTCTACAAACCATAGCCACCAACCATTAAAGATGACCCCTACCCTGTGTCGTGGTTTGTGAACTCCCATTCACCCTTCAAAACTCATCTCACTGGTCACCTCCTCCTGGGAGCCTCCCTAGACACACCCACAAATGATCATTCCCCTCCTCCCCAGGGCAGTGTGTGGGCTCCATGTATACTTCTGTTTCTTTACTTACCTGATGGCATCCTGATCACTTTTTTTTTTTTTGAGACAGAGTCTCACTATGTCGCCCTTGGCAGAGTGCTGTGGTGTCACAGCTCACAGCAACCTCAAACTCTTGGGCTTAAGCTATTCTCTTGCTCAGCCTCCCAAGTAGCTGGGACTACAGGCACTCGCCACAACGCCCAGCTTTTCTTTTCTTGTTGTTGTTGTTGTAGTTGTCATTGTTGTTTGGCAGCCTGGGCTGGGTTTGAACCCGCCAGCCCCAGTGTATGTGGCCAGCACCCTGGCCGCTGAGCACCAAGCTGTGATCACTTTTTATTTCTTGCAGTTTTTGGCTGAGGCTGGGTTTGAACCCACCACCCCAGTATATGGGGCTGGTGCCATACTCTTTGAGCCACAGGGGCCGCCCCTGTGATCACTTTTTTTGCTCCTCTGATTTCCCTTTCTGGTTGTGATCACCAAGCCTTAACAACTGTCTATTAAATAATATAATTGAACTATTTATTGAATAAGGTAATAGCCCATGTGACTTTATCCACAGGAAATGTGTGATTTTTTTGTAACTGCTAGGATCTATTTCATGATCTATGGCCACATCTCTTGTTTCTCAATAATTTCTCAGGAAATGCCCTCCATGCTGGAAGTCCATCTGAGGCCTCCCCAAGTCCTCCCCACTCTCTAGGGCCTAACCTGGGTCATTTGCCCAAATGCCCTCTCCCTTGACATTGACTTCGCTCTGCTTGCCCTGCCTTACCCAGATGCACTACTGTGGCTTTCTGCTCTTTGGAACATGAGGGGCATGAAAAGATCTTTTGGGTGCCACATTTTTTTGGACGAGTAGCTCTGTCATGGCAAGCCTGTCATCAGGGCATTTCCTGTAACTGACAGAGGAGGTGGGGCCCTGTGTCTAGCACTGCCCTAGTCATCCTCACCCAGCCCCTAATGGCTACAGCTCCAAGGGCTCCTCACCAAAGGAGGAGACTGAAGATCAATAGCACCCCTTTGTCTGGGGCTCACAAATGGCTAATTAATTAATTACACTTGGTCACACAAAGAACTGGTTGGGCAGGTGCTCCCAGAGCTGCTGCCAGTTAGGGAACTACAAATAGCTGACAGGGAAGGGAGTGGGAAAGTTGGGCCAAGAAGTCAGGAAGAGCCTGTTGAAGGAGAAAGAGGAATTCTCCATTCTAGTGTCAGGGTTGTGTCTGGGAATGTTTCAATTACTGGTACCTATTGCTGTGTAAAAACTACTCCAAAGCTTGGTCATCTAAAACAACTACAGTTTATTTTTTCTTGTGATTTGGTAGTTTGGACAGGGCTCAGCTAGGTGGTTCTTTCACTCTGTATCAGTGGTTCTCAATCTTCCTAATGCTGTGGCCTTTTAATACAGTTCCTGTGGGTTGTAACCCACAGGTCGAGAACTGCTGCTCTATATGGTATCTGCTGGAGCATCTAAGATGGCTTCTTTTCTCATCTGTCTGGTGTCTCAAATGACAGAGATATTTCTCCAGCAAAAAGGCATGATGTCTGGCCCTCAGGAGACTTTGGGGGAAATTTTAATGGTAGAAAGAATGAAGTGTACAGGCTGGGCACAGTGGCTCACTCCTGTAATCCAGCACTTTGGGAGGCTGAGGTGGGAGGATTGCTTGTGACCAAGAGTCTGAGACCAACCTGGGCAACATAGTGAGAACTTATCTCTCAAAAAAATTGGTTTGGCATGTCGGTGGGCACCTATGGTCCCAGCTTCTTGGAGTCTGAAGCAGGATGATTGCTGGGGCCCAGGAATTTGAGGTTGCAGTGAGCTATGCTCATACCACTTTGCTCCAGTCTGGGCAACAGAAAAGACCTCATTTCAAGAAACAAAACAATAATAATAAAATAAAAATAAAAGTAAATGAATGTACAATTGTAAGAGAGAAGA
This sequence comes from Arctocebus calabarensis, assembly GCA_963573935.1. NCBI lineage: Eukaryota > Metazoa > Chordata > Mammalia > Primates > Lorisidae > Arctocebus > Arctocebus calabarensis. Next base: position 12,201 of record CAUYON010141256.1, read on the forward strand.
GCTAAATTATCCCATTTGAAGGTGTGAGCTCCTGGTGGGAGAATTAGGAAAGATGGTTCCCTTAGGACATCTAGACGAGGTCTGATGTCTGGGGTCTGGGATCTGGTCTTCTTTCTTGGCAGCAATTTGGGGCTATGCATAGAATGCAGCCTGTAGGGTCTGCTCAGACTGAAGGGGCAGGGACAAGTAAAGTGATCGGGTGGCTGCAGTTAGCCCAGGCAGCAGAGGGAGACCCTCCTTGCTTTTGCTTCCTGCTGGGAAACAGAAATTTGATTCCCTTTTTTGCTTGCATTTCTGGCTTGGCTTGCTGGACTTTTGAGGGGATAGAGGGAAGAGATAATAAGACAATAGAAAAATTAGGTTTTAAACAGGAACTTGGAATATTAAGGTAAATCACAGGAAATCTGGTCTGCTCGAAAAGCCTGAGGCCCCTTGGGGAAATCAGGGGCGATAGCTCTCTGGAGCGCCCAGGGAGATAGGGCTGCCTACTCCCTTCCCACTACTGAAGAGGAATTCCATACAACATTCAAAGACCCACTTAGAGGGGAGAGACCCCACAGCTGGAGGAGACAGTAAAACAGAAGACACAAAGATAACCTGGAGAAAATAAGTTTTCAGTTCTTTGGATCCTGGTTGCAGGAATGGTAGCTGTAACAAATGACCTCAAACTTAGTGGCTTAATATAATACAGCTTTATTATTTGACAGGTCTAGAGGTGAGAAGTCTAAATCAGGCGCTGGCAGGCCTGTATTTCTCTGCAGTCTTCCGGGAGGATCTGTTTTCTTGCCTTCTTCCGTTTCCAGGGGCCGTCTGTATTCCTTGGCTCATGGTTCCTTCCCTGTATCACTCCAACCTCTTGCTTCCATCATCAATGTCCTACTACTGATTTGGATCCTCCTGCCTCCCTCTTATGAGAACCCTTGTGATTCCATTGGGCTCGCCTGGAGAATCACCATGATCTTCTCACCTCAAGATCCCACATTCCAGAGTCCCTCTTACCATAGAAGGTGACACATTCACAAGTTTTGGGATTAGGACACAGACATTTTTTTTGGAGGCCATTATTCTGTCTACTATATAGCAGAAAAATGGTGTGGCTGTATCAGCCATGAAAATCCAAGGAGGCCACCAGGGAAGATTGTGAGCCACCTGGAACCTAAGGGAACCCAAGAAGACCCCAGGCGGAGCTCTGAGATGCAGGAACAATATTGAGCGGGAACTCAGAACAAACACCATTATCACGGTTACATCCAGATTTCCACGTATGCAAGGTTGTTGTGACATGAGGAAATGAGTGTTGTATTCAGGATCCTGTTATCTAACAGACTTCACTCTTTCTGGTCTGATGGCAGGACTATGTTGCTACTCTCTCTCTCTCTTTTTTTTTTTTTTTAATTCAGACAGTCTCTATTGTCTGGGCTAGAGTGCAACGGTGTCATCATAGCTCACTGCAACCTCAAACTCTAGGGCTTAAGTGATTCTCCTGCCTCAGCCTCCCGAGTAGCTGTCTTCTTTTCTTTGTAGAGATGGGGTCTTGCTCTTGTGCAGACAGAGTTATAAAGTATAGGGTTTTGCAAACTGTATCTCTCGGAGAGCCCAGTAAGCTATTGCATCTAATGAGACTTTTTGAACCAAAAAATATCTAGAGTTTCTTCCAAATTAGGCTTTCTAGAGCTGCACTGTTTCAGTAGCCAGTTGCAAATGTGACTATTAAAGTCAACACTAACCATTCAGTGCTTTAGTTGCACTGTCCAAATTTAAATGCTCAATTTCCATGGAGTATCACACAGCACATATTGGTTGTATCGGATATCGTCGCAGAACGCACTCTCCAGCTTGTGGGTATACAGTCACTTCCCTACTCCCCGGGCCACAAAGTATCCCTTCTGTAACATGTGACTTACTATGGCTTTCTTGAGGGAATTACTTTTCTAGGAGACCCAGTAGAACGTGAAAGTTCTGATACTAGGATTCAGGCCTCAGTGCTGGGGGTGAGACCCCAGAGGAAATGGCAAACAGGATGGAAGAGTCCTTGTTTATTTGGGGGGTAAATTCTTCTGCCCGGGAGGCAAATTTCTGTGCACCAGGCTCTGTCTCCAGAAAGGACGCTGGGAACCCCACTTACATCCCCAGAGTGAACCCGGGACTGTCGGGAGTGAAACGGGCTGGGCGAAATGGCCCTGACTTTCTTCCTCCTCCCGCTGCGGCACCTTTTCCAGCCCAGCCTTCTGTCCTAAACCAAGAGCTCATCACTCTGGAGCTCTCCCATCCTTCTCCTGTACGTGGGTTACTGTCTCCTGAGGCGCAGGGTGGGAAGCCGGGAGAGGGGCACAGAAGCACATGCTCCCTTTCTAGAACAATGCTTTCAGGTGTTGGCAAAACTCAGGCAGCCTTTCTGTTTTGGAGGGGGACTTAAGGCACCGGGGAACAGGTGGGGCAGGTGAATTTGGGGCCACATGCTCAGACCTTTCCAGAACCTGGAAGCCAATGGGAGAAGGCGCTGCCCCTGCTTTCAGCCAATCCGTAGATGGGGTCTGCATAGGCTCTGTCCCAAGCTGGAGGTCAAGGCCTGGGTCACGTGGACTCCCCAGGCTCAGGCCCAGGCCAAGGTGGAGTGGGTGGGGCTCCAGCCACTTCCTGCTCCAGCAGAGCCCCACGGTTGGCTGCAGGGCCCCGGCAGAGCAGGGCTAGGATGGCTGATCCTGCCCGCCCCCCACCCCCATGTTCTGCCCACCCAGCTCTGTCATGGAATCTGCCCTTTTTCCTGAGCAGAAAGTAATGAAAATGCACTTGTCATTTTCCTGAATGGACACATTTTATGGCTGAGTCAGAGTCGTCTGGAGCTAGTACTAGTTCAAACTAAGTGAAACTGCTGCGGGAAGGGGAACAGAAGAGTTCCTATTCCCCAAGATGGAACTCCAAAGTACATTCTGAACACAAAACTCTTTTTAAATGGTTCCTCTTAACTTCAAAAAGAAAAAAACAAAAACAAATAATAAAAACCATTCAGTCATTGCAGTGTCATTCAAAACCTGCACGTTCTCATTTCTCCAAAATTTGTGCTGCACAGTATGGTGAGGGAAAGGTGTGATACCTCCTGACTCCAGGGTGTCGAGCTCTAAATTTTCTGTCATTCAGTGTGTTTTTCAATTATCAAAAGAATAACAAGATTTTTGGAAAATAGAGAAAATTACATGTTAACTTTTCTCCTCCATTCTCCTTTATGTGACATTACATTATGTCACAATGAACCAGGCTTCAAGTTCGGTTTTTCAAGTTCAACTCAAGTTTGAACGTTAAGATGAAGACTTTGCAACTCATACCTTGGGCGACCAGGGGGCAGGAAAAGACACAAGAAAAGGAAGTGGAGCACGAACAAGGGCTTATGTTTTCAGAGGACAATAAAGGTAATAGCACCAGGGAATGCCCCATCCGGGAGGGACCCCAGGGGAACATTTTATTTATCCAGAGGTTCTCAAGCCTTTATTAATTATCTAATTAATTATAATTTCTAGCAGCAGGCACCTTCCCCGTTTTTTTTTTTCAAGTGACATCTTAAACAAAAGCACAATATTAAAAACAGAAGCGTCGTCTCCAGAGCCCTATGCCTTGGCATCCATTTAACTTTCCTACTGAACACCCAAAGGCCCCTGGGCACACAGTCTGCAAAGTGCAGCTCCAACCCAACTGCTAAATATGCCGATGAGGAAACTGAGGTACAGAGAGGGGAAGTAATTCGCTGGAGAAAGGGTGGGGACCATTCACTAAGACCATGTGGCATGGCCTAGCAGAGATGCCTAGAAACTTAAAAGTGAAGTGAGGCTGTGGCAGGGATTAGGAGTGGTTGTAAAAGAGCTAATCATGAGATGACCTTGGGGAACATGACTAGATTGTGAAGATGGAGACCCCACAGCTTCCCAATGTCCCTGCCCCGCTCCAGTTGGACTATTACTCCAATTCTGGAGTCCCTCTTGAGCTCCAGACTTAGGGCCATAACTCCACACATGGATGGTTACAACTGATACATTTGACTCAGGGGCAAAGGGAACAAATGCAAATAGGATTCACTTAAGGAAGCCTTCCGATCATCAGTTTAGAGCATGAATGCAAGTTTGTTGGATATGTTACACTGCACTTTAATTCTATACCCATGACAGACATTGCTAATCAACTGTAGCACCTTTCCTGTTGAGCATAGATACAGCCTCAAAACTATTTGCAACTTAGTGCCCTGGACAGCCATTACCACCAAATCAAGAAATCAAGATTTCTTTAGATGAAATCGCTTTGCTCTTCCTGGTTTGTGGCGGTGCTGATTGTTGTCCTTGGTCTCATGGCCACATACTTCTACAGCGTGCACCTCAAAGGAGAAGCCTGAAACTGCGTTTCCCAGAATCCCCTTCCCTGTACAGCTCCCAGTTAGAGTCCACCAATGGGAGGCACTCTCAGTTAGAATCCACCAATGGGAGAACTTGGAGGTGGAGGTGAGTGGCAGTCATTTTCTGGCAGCAAAACTTAAAGCCTTGAAAACTGCATGTTCTGGTGCTTCAGGCTACTGAGGTTGGTGGCTGCAGCAACAGCTGAGATTGTTGGGGCCCAGTGAGCTTCTGTAAATCTGTCTCTGGCAGCTGCTGGCCTGACCTTTGTTTCTCCAGCCTTTCCAGCAAGAATCCAATTCCCTGTATTAGAAACCTTCCTACTTGGAATACCTAGAGTGGCTTCTGTCTTCATGACCCACCCAATGGTGGCTACAGTAACATTAACACCTTGAGGGCAGAGAACAGAACTTGGTTGCAAGATGGATATTCCCCAACTTGTAAACATGAAAGGCAGATTCTTATTGAGTTTGCTCTTCCTGTTTCCTGTGTTTCTTCTGTGGCCCACCTAGAGTGCAGAAAAGAAAGCAATGGGAGGGAGAATTCTAGAAAAATTAGAATGGCATAGTAGAATTTGGAACTAGAAGGACCTTTGTACAGAAGCAAGTTGATTCCTTTCATTTTAATGCTGGGAAAAACTGAGGCCTGGATAGGAGAGTTATGCTAGTTAGTCCCAGTGCATGGCTAGAAGTCAGGCCTGCTGCCCTGGGCCAGCTCTCATCCCTGGACCCCAGGGTCTTCAGTAAGAAGATTCATCTGAACTTCATCTGAAGGCATAGCCACGCTGAAATATATCCCACAGCAGGCCGACTACTTTGATGTGAGGTGGTAAACACCTGGTGTAAAGACAGGTCCAGGTGAGTGAGTTCTCTAGCCTGCCCAGGATGGGGGAAGGGCAGGGGCAGGTCTCCAGACAGCAGTAGCATATGGAAACGAATTGCCCTCATCCTAACCCTACTATGGAAACCCTATCACTCTTCCGTCTGGTAAAAGGCATCTCATCTTAAAGGAATCTTTGTTTCTACATCCAATGGCTGGAAAACATGTCATGAGATTAAAATCAATTGTGACGCTTTCTTTTTGTAATCATTCTCTTGCCTCCACTGGCCTTGGGGTTGTGGGCTGCCTCAGTTCAGACTCCTTGTGGCAAAGAAGGACTTGCTTGGCAGAGAAGGACTTTATTGTAAGACTATGAGGGAGCGGCAGAATTATCAAGAAGGCAGGAGAACTAAACTTGGAAACTATGTCCCACCTGGTGGAGGCTACCCCCTTTATCCCCTCCTGGTGCTGGTGCCTCTGCAGCTGCCATCGTACTGAACGGTGAGTTTGTCACCACCTTTCTGTTTTGAGTTGCCAGCTCCAGCTTCATTGTCCACGTGGGTCATCTGGAGGGGCAAGATGCCCACTTCCCCTGATCCCTGGCAGCCAGAGGGCCCCCCGTGGGCTCCGATGCCGCGCAGCCACATGATGAATTGCACCATCACAGCACCTTAGTGGTGTCACCTCCGAGCCCCGTATTCTCTCAAATGCCCGCAAAGCCCCCATTAATGGAGTTTCTCAGGATTCAGGGCTTTGCCTACTATTAATGCAGTGTTTTGCAAACTTTTTTAATCTCAAGGGCACACTTGAACCTATAAACTTCCACAGCATACTTAAATTATGTTGATTTTAAAAAAAGAGTTAAAAAAAAAGAATATATTCATTGTGCTCCAAACTTCTTTTGAAAATAATTTAATCAATGATCATTAAAAATTTTCATGGCACACTCAAGATGCTTTCACGGCACACCTGTGGAAAACCACTGTATTAGTGTATAGGCTGTACCTTTCCATCACTTTCTCAGAATGAATGACTAGCAATCGGCTGTTTTTGAGAAGCCTGGGTCTAACCCTCTCGTGTGGAATGACGCACTAAGATTTTTTTTTTTGCAGTTTTTGGCCAGGGCTGGGTTTGAACCCGCCACCTCTGGCATATGGCCCTACTCCTTTGAGCCACAGGCACCGCTCTGCACTAACATTTTTGTGAGGCACCCCTTGTGGTAGGATGTTGCTGCTCCCATTAGCCCTTGGGGAAGCAATCCCCACTTCCACTGAGGTGGGGGCCTAGTTGGGGAGCGGGTCACAGCTGTAGCTCCCAGGACTCCCCCAGCTTGTCTTTCCTCTAGGAAAGCTCCGAGTGAAGACAGACCCACTGAGGAAGCACAGAGAGCGGTGGGTTCAGGGGTACACGTCCACACATGTCCTCCCGAACGGTTTTCTGAAACTGTGCCGACTGGGTTTGGCTCTGGCTGAGGTGGCCACACATTCCTCTTGTCACCACTGACTGACTGCCAGTTTCTGTTTAAGGCACATTTCCTAGACGCCAAGTATTGTGCGAAGCATCTAAACCAAATTAGCTCATTTAATCTTCACTTAACGACTAAGGTAACTGGTGTCCAAGGCCACAGGGCTAGCATGGGCTTGGGAGTTGAACCCAGGCAAACCCATTCTCTTCCCACTAAACTACTGGGCTCTTTCCCCCAAGTATAGCCTCTTGCCCCACTTAATCAGCACCATCCATGAGGAAATACACAGTTACCTCAGGCTCACTTCCCCCCAGGGGCCCAGAAGTTCTGAGAATGAGCTAATTCTCAGGTGCCTGCCCAGCCGCTCAGCGTTTGGACTTTCCAGGGTAAGCAGGCCGTGGGGCAGCTGCTTGGGCTCTCCGACACTGGACCTAGAACCTCACTGAGTACTATCGAGTGCTAGGGCGGCACAGAGAGCTTTTCATCCATTGTTACTGCGGAAGTAAATGAGACCGACCAATGATAACAAGCAAAGGCTTTTGTTCTGAGCTTGCTGTAGCAAAGGAATCAGCCACTGTCACCTGCATCTTGGCAGAGACTCAAGGCAGGCAGAGGAGTGGGAAGGCTTCATAGCAGTGAAGAAGGCCTGGTTAAGGGTGTTGGCTTGGGGGGCGCTGCAGGTGGCTAACCAGACACAGGACACCCTTATGAGATGAGTGGGTGGTGTATTTGGCTACATTGCAAATGGGAACTAAACTTAGGGACTCTGTCAGTTATTAATCAATCCTAGCCATTTAGGGCCAACTGTTGCGGGACTTATTGTTCGCTTTCCAGTGTTGTCACCAGAGACAGCAGTTTGGCTTCCTGTAAGTCTGACTCAGCAGCAGACTGGCTACAGGGGTTGTTTATTGTAGACAAGGGTTGGTTTCCTAGCCAGGTGGCTTCAGGTTTGGGGTCACGGTTCTGTTTCTTTATATGGCCTGGCCATTGTCTGTTTGCATATTCATCCTCTCGGGACTTAATCCCCACAGCAGTCCATCTCACAGATGAGGAAACTAAGGCCCAGAGAAGTCAAGCCCCCCAGGGGGAGTGAAGCCAGGCTGCCCTGATCCCACACCAAGCTGCCTGTCACCGTGCACCCCCACACTCTTACCAGCATAGTACAATGGACCCCATCAATAGCGCACACAGTCCCCTAGGGCAGGATGGTGAGTTTCCCTGAGAGACAAAGGAGCCCTGCCGGCTTCCCCTTTGGGCGCTGGGTCCCCAGGTCATGCTGGGGGAGGGGATTGAAGCATGTGGGGAGAGGGGAAGGCTTGCAGGTCTGCCCAGCGGCCATGCCTCCAGCTCATAATTGCCCTAAGGGGCAAAGGGAGTAGGAGGGGTGCTCTGACACCACCTTTGTGCCCACACCCCTGCCAGTGGTCCTTGAGGCCCTCAGATACTTCTCTCCCAGCTCAGACCACCCCTGACCGAGCCTGGGACGCCTGTCCTAGCTCTGCCTTCTCCTTCAGAACTCAGCTCAAGTGTCACCTCCTCCAGCTCAGCAGCTGCCATCTTCCCCCTCACTCCCCATTACCTTCACGGTGCCTCCCACAGTCCCAGATGGCAGGGCTGGCAGTCCTTTGCGTAGGGACTGACTGTGAGGACGAGGCATTTGCATGCCCTGCTGGGTGGTGTTCAGTAAGGCCCTGGTGAATGGATAGGTGAGTCCTGACTCCTCCAGCTGAGTGAGGGACAGGGTGCTGGGCAGAGCCAGCCTCAGGGGGCTGTTGGTGGCCCTGTCCTAAGGGTGAGCTGGGCAGTGACTCAGCCAGCAGCTGAGTGTGTGTGGGGGTCACTTCCAGCAGCAGGTGCCCAAAGTAACGAGGATCAGGTGCAAAATGTGCAGGCTGGTGACTGATGGGATCTGGCAAAGGCGAGGCAACACTGCAAAGTCAGTGTCACCCTCATCCCGCTCCTTTGTGACAATGAAGGAACTTGCCTGAGGTCCCAGCCAGTGACAGACCTCCCTGAGAGGCTGAGTGGGATCTCACCCCAATCTGACCAGCTCGAGAACAACCCGTTTCAGCGAGCCTGTTCCTGCTCTGCCTGTCCCCCACCCTCCAGCATCTCCTGTGCCCTCATTCTTTTTTTTTTATTTTTATAATTCTTTTTTATTATTATTATTATATATATGTATATATTTTTTCTTTTTTTAAAAAACTTCCCCTGGCAGTTTTTGGCCGGGCTGGGTTTGAACCTGCCACCTCCAGTATATGGGGCCGAAGCCTTACTCCTTTGAGCCACAGGTGCTGCCCTGTGCCCTCATTCTTGCCCACAAAATCTATTTTACCCTGATGTCACCTGGAGCCCACAGGCAGGGGCAAAGAAAGGTCGCAGACCCAGCTCCCCTCCTGTTCTGTGTTACTATGAGGTGGGATCTCCAGATGATCTCAACAAAATATGGGATGTACAAAATACAAATTAGTCAAGGGAAACAAAATATCCGTGGTACAGCATGGTTCCCAGTTGTAATCATGACCACATATATGATATAACACCCTGCAGCTCACACGTGCTTCTTACTTTCGGTAACTCAAATTTGCTTCCCAACAGGTTCAACCCTGGTGTGTGTGCAGAAGGCTCTGCTCACTGGTCCCTAGGACCCCTGGTGGGTACCTGGGCTGGGCCCTACCACCCTCCCAGCCTTGGCCTGACTTGGGAGCAGAATGCACAGGGCACGGAGAAGTTCTGAGCTTGCAGGCTTTGCCCCAGCCCTCTTGGGGTCTGTCCCTTCCCAGGCCACGGCTTGTCTTGTCCCCAACACCGAAGCCAAAGAGCGAGGGGCAGAGGGGAAGCCCTCAATACTTTGGCCAGAATGGAAACCATGTGCCTGGCTCTTAGTAGTGGCCACGTGGCTTCAGCATCCTGGTCTTAGTTTTGTCATCTGAAAATGGGGATAGTGAGGCTTCCTGCCTCGTAGGGGGGCCACTTGGAGGATTAATGATATGATAAAGGTCAAACCCTTGGCCCAGGCCTGGATTGGGCTGGCCCCAGCCACCCCAGATGCTCACTTTCTCCCTTTTTCTGCTGTCACTTGAAGATGGCTTCATTTCATGATGACCCTGAGGCAAACCAAATCTAGATGGTTCATCTGACCCTACTGCTTCAAAGATGTACCCAAACTCTCCAGGTCCTCACAAAGCCCCCAAGTAGGGCTCAGGATTACCTGTGGCTGGGAATTTTCTAGGAACATGTTTATTCTATGTCCCCAAGATCCAGGAACTGCTCCTGGGGAGCCATTCTACCTGCAACCCTCCAGACCACGCCCTTCCATTTTGCAGATCAGCAAACTGAGGCCCAGAGGAGAAAGTGACGGGGTTGGGGTCACCCAAGATTGCTGAGGCCTCTGTGGGGTTCTCTCATGCAACTGCGGCTCTGACTTAGCTCTGGAGGACAGGTCCCTCTCAATAACACCTGGAAACCAAGCAGGAGGAGGGAACCTTCAGGACCCACCTCAGTGGGTGTGTCTTGGTGATCCTTAACCCCCTTGGTGACATCCTTAACCCCCTTACCCACAACCTTCCACCCCTCCCGCCAGGTTCTCGATCCCCTTCCACTTCTTGCCCCACGGTACACTTTCTCTGAGACTATTTATCCACCAGGCAATAGCAATGACCGACCACAGCTGGATCACGGTTTCTACTTTATTGCAGGAGATAAAGTTGGGACAGCGGATCCACAGACGAGCCTGAAGCCATGACTCTCCCCCACCTCTTTGATGTGCTTTCTATTTACAGTCAACTGCATTTTATTTTGCAGCTGATAATCAGGCTCCCATCTTAGGTCAACCAGAGGAGGAGACAGATTCAGGTCAGTCTTGGAGTCTGGTTAGTTTGTGCAGATGCCACCCACCTAAGATCTGGTGTGCAGCTACCACAGGAAGTTGTGGAAAACTTGCCGCGAGGGTAGAGGAGGGGAAACAGAAGTTTTCTCTTACCATATCAGAAGGGAGAGCACATGGGGTGCAGATCGAAAGTCAGGAAATTGCCAGTCTATTCTTGGCTCTGCAATTAGCTGGCTGTGTGCCCCTGGGCAGGTCACTTCCCTCCCTGAGCCTCAGTTTCCTCATTTTATATAACCAAATGGAGGATGTTCAAGGCTCTTCCTTTTAGCTCTAAAGAGCCCATGATTCTAGCTGGGTGTCTGGCCACGGGTGAAGAAATCAAAGACTTAGTTTCATTTCATAACTTGGGCCCCTCGGCACTTCCCACTTGGGGCTGGGAACTGGACCAAGCATTCATTGACGAAACTAATCTGAGTTTCAGGGAGGTGGCCAGCAGCCTCGGCTGTCAGGAACCTCACCCAAGAAGAGGACAGTGCCGGACACAGCCCGGACGAGGGCTTAGTTCTACCACCCAAGGACTGTGATTGGTGTCCAGGCATCTGATGTTTTTTCAGACTGGGGCTTTGGCCTTCGTGGGCTCAAATGTCATTAGCTGCTGTTTTTGATCAACGGGAAACAGTGAAAGCAACAAATAATAATGTCCATTTGCTGGTAATTTCAGTCATTTGTGGCACTTCATTAGCATAATGGACCTAACTGGAACTTTTTCTCCACCTGAATTTAAAAATATATCACTGACCCCCATCCCAATACATCTGAGACATTTTCTTTTTTTTTTAAATGAGGTTTCAACTAAAGCCCAATATCAAAACACCTTCTAATACTTTTATCTCATTGAAGACATTTGATGCTTATTAAAATATTATTGCTTTAAGGCTTATTTTGATTTTTTGCCCAAGAGTGTGTGCAGAGCCTCGCTACTCAGATAATAACAAAGAAACCTTAAAACGGGAAAAAAACACATGAAAGGTAATATGTTCCCCATTAGTCCCAGTATCATTTCCCCAGGATTACTGCTTTCCAAATATAGCATTAGTTTAAAAATAAAAGGCCGTTTATAGTAATGGGACACTTGGTACTACTTTGGCGTATGTGGGCCACAGCTTCATTAAGTGGGAACTGCAGGGGAGAAGGCTGGCTTAAAAAAATCCCAGCAGGCCTCCTCAAAGGCCCCCCAGACAGGCCACCTACCCTGACCCCAGGCCCGTGTCTAACAAGTCCTTAATTCTGTTTTCAGAACTGCTTTTTCGTGCATTGTTTCTTCTGAAGATAAAAACATTTTGGAAGCTGAGAAGTAATAGATTGAGCTAGCGCCCCCAGGGAAGAGAAGCTACATTCTGGAACTCTGCCTTTGGCCTCAAGGGTGGGAATGTGGCTGCCATCCATGCAAAAGGGGTCTTTCTGGGTTTGGTAGGATGCTTTTGTCCTGGGAGTTGCAGAGGAGATTTCTGATCATCAGAAGCACATGAGCCATGCATATAAGCGTGGTTGTTTGACACAGACATGCTTTTTTTGGTTAGGGATAGCTGAAGTCCATTTTCAGTTGGATGAACTAATCTAGCAAAGGGATAGAACAGATATGTACACAGAAAGGCTCTCTCAAGTGGTGGCGAGAACCAGTCCAGTTTGCCTCCAGGGACTGGCCTGTCTTGAGCACCCACCGGAAGCTGCCAGCCCGCCGAAGGCCCCTGAAGAGACTCATGTTGCACGTTTGCTATTTTGAACCAACAATGCAGGCTCCTTCCGGTCGGGAGCTGGTCTCCTGGCACTCACCGAGCACCCAGCTTCGGAGGCCTCAGAAAGCCAGGGAGGGAGCTTCCAGCCCCAAGGGAGGGAGAAGCTCTCCTGGTTTTAAATCCCCAACTAAATGCCAACCATATCTTGTTGTCAGCAGAGAAGGGAAGATCAAGAGAAGGATGGGAGAGAATGGAGAAGGGTAACAAGAGCCGAAATTACGGCCCGAGGCTCGTGTTCATCCCAGAGGCAGGTGGCATTGTCACCTAGGGGTCTGTCCCACCCGTGTGGCTATTGCTCCCAGGGAGGGCTCCTGCCTGAAACGCAGTACACTCTGGCTGGGGGCTGGGGATGCTGTCTCTCTGTCGGGGAAGTATCCCGTCTACTGTCGAACTGGGACCTCCTTATCTGGCCTCACCTGATTGCTGCTCTTGATGATCTAAACTCCTCCTTCAAGCCTAGCATGGTCTCCATATTCCTAACACAGTGGCCTGGGAGGGCACGGCTGGCCTCAGGGTGGGGGCCTCCTCCATCACTTACAGACATGGATTCTCTCATCCAGTCCGCTCCCCAGCACCCTAACTCGGTAATGTTACCGTGACTACCTTGCAGGGAAGGGACTCGGGGTGCGGGAAGGCAGATTGACTGGCTGAGTAGGGCAGCAGTCCGGCTCGTGTGGGGAGCCTTGGCTGCTGTGTGGAGCCATCTCTCTCTCTTCCCTCTCACTGGCTCGCATGTCCCTTGGAGGGGGAGACGATGGAGTCCATCCCGTTGGACAATGCTCACCCTGGCGTCCCTGCGTTTCTCTAAGGGCAGTCCTTCCTGGGAGATGCTCAATGTCCCGGAGCTTGGGCAGGGCAGCGGCAGTGCCTGGGTACTCTGCTCTGACCCACTTCTGTGGCCCCTGGGATTCCCGCCCTAGGAGCTCACGCGGTGGGACACAGAAACAACTAAGCGCGTATCAAATGGCTGCAAGAGCACGCCAGTTGCAAAGGAATCTCTACCTACCGTAAGGTGGAGTTGAGATTCACCTCAGAGGGCACAGCGCCCCTACCAATCTGCAGATAGGGAAACAGAGGCATAAAGGAAGGCAGCAGGTGGTCTAACGTTATCCAGCTTCGACGTAGAGGGGTCCACAACCGCTCCCCCCCCTTTCCCTGCTCAGCCGGGTTCTGCTGTGCCTCATGGGACGGGTGGGGACGAGAATGGTGGTCAGGGAAAGAGCAGGGGCAGGTGGCCAGGAGAGGGTGTGAGGCCCCTCCAGGGAGAGCAGGGAGCCTGCAGTGATGTGGGATGCGGGGCATGGGAGGCCGGGGGTAGGCGGACTGTACCCCAACCCAGTCCCCCTGCTGAGCAGAGCTGCAGGGAGCGTGGGAGGAGGAGGCTCCCGGGACGGAGGGGGGCGGGGGCGGGGAGCGGCACCTGCCAGCAGCGTGGGCGAAGAGGAGACTCCGTGGGCTCGGCACCCTGGCATAGGTGCGCTCACAGCACAGGACCATGCTAAGTCTGCTGACCTCCTGACAGACCCTGACCGGGGGTTAGGGAGGACTCTGCTGTCTATCAATGGTTTTTCATGGACGTTTCCTGCTCTCTCAGAGTCACCTGCTGCTGATGTCAGCAGACTTCTGCATCTGTTCCGTGGGACCCATCACCTGCCAAGCTGTCCTGCCGGCCTGTACGGGTCGGGGGCAGCAGGGTCCAAAGGAGTCACGGCAGGGCCAGGGCAAGGAAAGCGCAGAGCTGCAGAGCTCCACGGCCCACAGAAAAGCCTCCGGTTTCTTGCATTTCAAAAGGGCTGCAGTGGTCACTGCGGGGGGGGGGGGGGGGGGGCCAAATACCGGCGGGTCAGGGCCATTGAAAACTCGGTGACCCATGAATTTGGGTAATTGTTGGGGAGCCAATACAAATCAGGTCGGGGGGGCCCCCCAGGGAAAACATGCGGA
>CAUYON010141257.1:0-42928 GCA_963573935.1 Arctocebus calabarensis
AAAAAAAAAAAAAAAAAAAAAAAACTCTCAACAAACTATGAATAGAATGGAACTTCTTCAACCTGACAAAAACCATCCATGAAAACCCCACATCTGATACCATACTTATTAGTGAATGACTGAATGTTTCCTCCTAAGTTCAGGAAAAAAACAAAGACGTCCACTCTTACCACTTCTATTCAACATTGTACTGGAGGTTATAGTCGGGGTAATTAAGCAAACAAAGAAACAAAAAGCATGCAGATTGGAACATAAGAAGTAAAACTGTATCTATTCACAGATGACATGATCTTGCAAATAGAAAATTCTAATGAATTCACAAAAAAAATCAGTAGAAAGAATAAACAAGTTCATCCAGATCACAGTATGAAAGATCCATACACAAAATCAATTGTATATTCACACAATGGCAATGAAATTAATAAAATTATTTGTGACAGTATCAAAAAGAATAAAATGTTTAGAAAAAAATTTAACAAAATAAGTGCAAGACATACACTGAAAGCTACAGAGCATCACTGAAAAAAATTTTTAAGTTGGGCATGGTGGCTCATGCCTGTAATCCTAGCACTCTGGGAGGCTGAGGTGAGTTAATTGCCTCACAGGTTCGAGACCAGCCTGACCAAGAGCAAGATCCAGTCTCTAAAAATAGCCAGGTATTGGGGCAGGCACCTGTAGTCCCAGCTTCTCAGGAGGCTGAGGCAAGAGAATTGCTTGTGTGCAAGATTTTGTGGTTGCTGTGAGCTATAATGTCAGAGCACTCTAACAAGGCCTCTAACAAGGGCCGCAAAAAAAAAATTAACAAGACCTAACTAACTGGAGATAAAACTATGAATGATTCAACTTAATAAAGACAGCAATTCTTCTAAAAATTGATATAAAGGCTTAGTGGAATTTGTAGCAAGATCCCAATCGGATGTTTTGTATATATAGACAAGATTACTTTAAAATTTACATTGGGAAGTCAAAGGAACTAAAAAACTAAAATAATTTTTGGAAAAGAATAATGAAGCATGAGGACTCACTTTATCTGATTTCAAGACATATCATGTAACTGTAATGATCAAGACTGTGTGTTATTGGTAGAAGAATAGACACATTGATAAATGGAAGAGATAGAGAACCCAGAAATAGACTTACACTAATATCACCAATGGATTTTTGACAAAGATGCAAAAACAATTCAATGGAGAAAAATAGCTTTTCAACAAATGGTACTGGAACAATTGGATATACATAAGCAAATAAATGAACCTCAACCCTTATAAGAAAATTAACAGAAAAGGGGGTATAGATTTAGCCAAAAATGTGAAACTATAATCATTTTAGAAGAAAACATAAGAGAAAATCTTCAGTACCTGAAGATGTGTTCTTGTATTTGATACCAAAAGCATGACCCATAAAAGAAAATATGAACAAATTGGACTTCATTTAAATTAAAAACTTTTGCTCTGCAAAACATGTTGCCAAGCTAATTGAAAGACAAGCTACACATTTGCAAATTATATAGCTGTTAAAGACATATCTAAAATTTATAAAGAAATCTCGAAACTCGACAGTGCAAAATAATTCAATTAAAAAGTAGACAAAAGAGGCTGAGGAAGGTGGATTGCCTGAGCTTACCGTTCGAGACCAGCCTGAGAAGGAATGCCACTGCATCTCAAAAAATAGCCGGGCATTGTGGCAGGCATCTGTAGTCCCAGCTACTCAGGAGGCTGAGGCAAGAAAATCACTTGAGCCCAAGACTTTGCGGTTGCTGTGAGCTATGACGCCATAGCACTCTACCAAGGGCGCCAAAGTGAGACTCTCTCTCAAAAAAATATATATAGATGAGAGGTATAAAGGGACATGACATGTAAACATATGAAATGATATTTCATATTATAAGCCTTTAGGGAAACAGAAATTAAGACCACAAAAGGGTATCACTGCAAACCTATTAGAACAGTGGAAATAAAAATAATAGTGACAAACCCAATGCTGGCAATGATGCAGGAAAACTAGATCATACATTGCAATGGCACAGCCACTCTCAAAAATAGTTTGATATTAGATGACCCAGGAATTATACTCTTGGACATTTATCTTAGAAAAGTGAACACTTACATTCATACAAAAACCTGAACCCAAATGTTTATAACAGTTTTATTTCTGTAGTAAAAATTTTGAAAATAACTGAAATATCTTTCAATGAGTGAATGGCTGAACAAATTCTGTTACATCCATACAATGGAATAATATTCATTAATAAAAAGGAATGAACTATTGATAGATGCAATGACTTGAACGGATCTTAAGGATATTATTCTGAATGAAAAACACTAATCCAGGGCAAAGGAGTAAGACTCTGTTTCAAAAAAAAAGAAAAAAGCTAATCTCAAAAGGTCACACACTATGTTTCCATTTATATAACACTCTGGAGAAGACATAGTAGGCAAAAGTATCTTGACTGAGACCAAATTAGTGGTTTCAAAGGTTGGAGATGGTATGAGATGATGAAGGGCTAAGTGTAACAAAAAAGGCATAGCACCAGGAGATGATAATGTTTATGAAACAGTGTTGTGTGTTGACTGCCAGTGATGGTTACACATATATACATACTTAATACTAAGGTCAATGAGGGAAATTGGGTGAAGGCCAATTTCTTCAAGAGTTTTCCCTGCATTCTCTCCTAGTATTTTTTATAGTTTCATGTCTTAAGTTTAAGTCATTGATCTAGTGAGAATCAATTTTTGTTAATGGTGAAAGGTGTGGGTCAAGTTTCAGTCTTCTACAGGTAGGCAGCCAGTTCACCCAGCACCATTTGTTAAATAGGGTATCTTTCCCCCAATGCTTTGATAGGCTTATCAAAGATCAAATGATGATAAGGGGCTTGGTTCACCACTGTGTTTTCAATTCTGTTCTATACATCTACCTCTCTATTTTTGTCCAGTACCATGCTGTTTTGATCACTATAGATTTACAGCATAGTCTGAAGTCTGGTAGTGTGATTCCACCTGATTTGTTTTTATTTCTGGGTAATGTCTTGGCTATTCGATGTTTTTTCTGTTTCCATATAAAACGAAGTACTAGTTTTTCCAGATCTTTAAAGTATGACAGAGGTATTTTAATAGGGATTGCATTAAATCTGTACATTGCTTTAGGTAGTATGGACATTTTAACAATGCTGATTCTTCCCAGCCATGAGCATGGTATGTTTTTCCGTTTGTTAACATCTTCAGCTATTTCTGTTCTCACAGTTTCATAGTTCTCTTTATAGAGATCTTTCACATCCTTTGTTTGGTATACTCCCAGGTATTTCATCTTCTTTGGCACTATTGTAAAGGGAATAGGGTCCTTGATTGTTTTTTCAGCTTGACTATTGTTGGTATATATAAAAGCTACTGCCATTTGATCCTGCAATTCCTCCACTAGGTATATACCCAGATCATCAAAAATCATTTTACAACAAAGACATTTGCACCAGAATGTTCACTGCAGCCCAATTCATAATTGCCAAATCATGGAAGCAGCCTAAGTGCCATTGACCCATGAATGGATTCACAAATTGTGGTATATTTATACCATGGAATACTATGCAGCCATAAAAAGATGGAAACTTCACATCTTTTATGTTGACCTGGATGGATCTGGAACATATTCTTAATGAAATATCTCAATAATGGAAGAAAAAGTATCCAATGTGCTCAATACTATTATGAAACCAATATATAATCACCTATACTTCCATAAGAATTATAAAACAAAACTATAGTACAGAAAGAATGATGGAAGAGGAGTGAAAAGTGAGGGGTGGAGGGAGGCTATGAGAAGGAGGGTATTTGGTGGGATCTCATCAGTTGTGCATAATGCAATGATACATGTCAAAACTATTAAGAGTAGAGTATAAATGCCTTACCACAACAAAGAAGCAAGTGAGGTGATGTTTATGTTAACAAGTTTGATGTAAGCTTTCCAAATTGTATATCAAATTAGCACATTGTACCCCATAAATGTATTAATGCAGAGTCATGATTTAATAAAAATATTTTTTTAAGAGAAAAAATTGGGTAAAAGATATACAGACAGTCCCAGGATTATGAATAAGATAGGTTCTGTAGGTTTGTCTTTAAGTTGAATTTATATGTAAGTTGGAACAGGTATATTTATCTATCACCCATAGCCTCCATTACATCAGTCAGATATTTGTATTTCAGGGACTTAATTGTAATAACCTTCACTCATAAGTGCAGCATGTATGTAAGTTGGATGTTTGTAACTCAAGGACTGCCTGTATTTTATCTCTCTTTGTACTATCTTTTTAACTATTTAATTTTTTCAAAATGAAATCATCCTTAAAAGACACAGCAAACACTTCTTGGCCTTTTGGCTCAGATAAAGTGCAAAACACAAAATAATTTCCTTACAAATCAAGCTGATCTTCCCTGTAACACTAAATGTTAAAAGACAAGAGATCTATAGTTTTGAATGGAAATGGTTGTGACCCAAGAAATTTTTTACTCAGCAAATTGTCTTTCATATATGAAGGAAATAGAAAGATGTTTTCAATTTCATTCATTTACTCTATATGATATGTGAGCTCCAACTCTGTGCTAGACAATATGCTAAGTATTAGGGGAAAAGAACGAGCAATATAGATGTTTCCTGAACTCATGAAGCCCAAAAATGTCTTGTGGGGTAGATGAGAAAGTAAAATAAAGAAAAAAGTAAAGTAATACCTTAAAACTGAGATAGATTTCATAAAGGAATCAAATAGAAATCCATGATTCTGAATAACAGGGAAACCCTAATTTGGAATATGTGGCAATCACTATTGGTTCCCTGCCCAAGTCATTCCAGCTCTTTTTTTTGTTAAAAGTCTAGACTAGTAGGGTACTGGCGAAACTTATTAAAGGTAGAGTATTAATGTCTTTATATAGTGATCATTTCTAGAAATTTTTGAAGAATTTCAAGTGAATCTTCCATTCTCAATTTAATGGAAAGATGGTTTCTGGGGGTTATACATTGGTTTAGTCCAATAAGGTAGGCTATCTTGAAGTGGGGCTTACAAGTCCCAACTGTAATCAAAGATTTCTGATTCCTGTGGGTGTGACTCTCTCCAGGTCTCTCGGGAAGAAATGCAAAATAAAGAACATTTGTCATATGTCAGGCCTCAGTTCCGCCTAACCTGGGGTTTATGTGATTACTGTGGGCATTTTTCATTCAGTGAGGGCCTCTGAAAAACAACTCAAGAACATGTGTTAAGGTTTTACCTTTTTGTTTCCATAGGGAGTCAAAACAATTGGCGATTCTGGCATCCTTGGGAGACTACCATCTTCTTGTTTGCTAGATTGCTCATTTACTTTTCAAGGCTAGCTATGTGCCTGGAATTTCCCTTGGAAGGATTCGAGATATTTTTCCTTATTTTCATTCTTGGAGGCCCCAGCAGGCCCCAAGGAGGGATTCCTGTTCAATCTCAATAGCAAAGAATCCAAAGAAACACATTGAATAAGAAAAGGAAAATGAACACAAAATACAAATCATACTCCAAATGTCTGGATCTATTTATTTGTTTATGCATGTATGTATGTATTTATTTATTTTTTAGAGACCTGGTCTCGCTATGTTGCCCAGGCTGGAGTGCAGTGGCTACTCACAGGCACGATCCCACTACTGATCAGCACAGGAGCTTTGACCTGCTCCATTTCCAACCTGGGCCTCCATTTGCAACCTTAGGCAACCTGGTGGCCCCCACACCCAGGTGGTCACCATATTGATGCCGAACTTAGTGTGGACACCTGAGCGGCGTAGTGCACTCAGCCCAGGACTCCTGGACTCAAGCGATCCTCCTATTTCAGCCTCCTGAGTAGCTGAGACTACAGGCACAGGCCACCGCGTTGGGCTCTGGCATTATTTATTGAGACTAATTTGCAAAGTGTGATTTAACCTTCTTTGTCTTCAGCAATTTAAAGACTAAAGAAAAAAATTACACATTAATGTTTCTTTACTGAGAGTATTTTGTGGATGCATCTATCCTCAACTATTTAAAATCCTCACTATTTAATGTTGGTATGATAAAGTAAATCTCCATTATAGTGTATGCTGTTTTTACTTGAACTGGGCCACAAAATTGGTGCTTACTATATGCCAGGTGCTGTTATAAGAACATTACCCATTGAAACTAATAAACTTCTCTTAACTAACCTGTGAAATAAATAATTATTTTATCTTCACTTCATGAAACTTGGGGTCCAGAAAGTTTTAGGTTATAATCCTACGTGTAGAACATGTTTAAACCCTATAGAGCCAGTGACCTTAACGACCCTGCTACCCTAGTTATTTGGATTTAGATAGTTCTTTTAAACATTGTAATCACATATAATAAATGATGAATATAATATATTATTTCTCATTACTAAATCAATCAATTATCACTTATTGAATAATTATTCTCACGAGTATCACTAGTCTTAAGAAAATATTAAAGTATGTGATAGAATGTTTCCTAATATTTATTAAAAGGATGCTGTTCTATATTACTATTATTGAATTTAGATATTTTGAACATTAATTAAAAGGGAAATTATTTCATTTCCATTTCAACCAATGCAAAAACAAATTCCATATTTTTTGTTTGGTTTTTTTTGGCAGTTTTTTTTTTTTTTTTTGGCCAGGGCTGGGTTTGAACCCACCACCTCTGGCATATGGGGCCGGCACCCTACTCCTTTGAGCTGCAGGTGCCACCCGACAAATTCCATATCAAATATATATTTATTTTTTGTTTTCCCAGGATTATAGTTGAATGCAGAAGAATTTTGGTCAAATTTATATAATTTCAACCATAGACATCAGTCAATTATTTCAGTTTTCTAAATAAACTATAAGGTCTTTGTGATCGTCTGTCCTCTTTATCATTTGGTTTTGTTTTTATTGCGCTCATGTTTTAGCATGCCACAGTGATTTTAACACGTGTGCTGAAAGCCTGTGTGAGGTTTGGCAAATTCATAACTGTATTATCACTTAATTTTCTCATTTCTGAAATGGGAATGAGAGAATGTGCTGATAGGTAGTTAAAAGGATAATGAACTCTGTGGCTGATGCACTGTGAGTGCCATATAGGAGCATTTCATAAACCACTATCATGATTTCATCACTATATTTTCATTCCTCCTTTTTGTGTTCATAAGCAATATCTGATATCTTAGATATCTCTTTTTCAACAATATTTGTAGCCTTGCAGATTTCATTACTCACCTCATTCAGTCTTTGTAACTCACACTCTGCATAAACAGCAAGCACTTACTGTGTTCCAGGCATGCGCGCAAAGTCTTGACAAAGGAAAGTCACTCCTGGTCCTCTTTGTTTTACTGCGTGTGATTTACTGTTTAAAATATGATTGAGGTTAGACTAATGTATTTCAGAGATTCTCAGAAAAAGGGTTATAGCAAACGAGAACAGGACATTGCTCTTTTCAGACATTTCATCTGAGGGGACAGTGGAGACCAGGGAACACATCACCGAGCAACAAGATAAAGTTACTGAACATTCTCTTTCAGTTCTGGCCGTACAGATATACAAATTATGGATTATCCCTAAGTAATTTTTCCTGTAAAATGTTTCTCTGTATCATCTGAATTGAATATATGAGCTTCTCAGTGCCCTCTCATTAGATCTCTTAACTTCCCAAATGAACATATGACAACACTTAACAAAGCACAGGTGCAAACTATTGGAAATCTCATGAGATTTGTTTTGACGAATTCAGTAGCAGAAAGTCATAGTAAGTGTTGTTTCTGAGAGACTCTGGCACTCATATTTGGTACAGAAGTGAACAGCATAATTGGTGTTCATTTCAGACAAACACACACAAACATATACACAAAGATTGCTTTGAGAGGAAGTGTTTTGAGCATGGTCTGCCTCTAATTTAGGCAAAAAACTTCTTTTATATGAGGGAAATAGAAGTGACTTGATCATGACATGTTTGAATGACTTTTTTCATTGCCCATCAGGCTGAATGTAATATACGTTGGAATTACAGAATTGAGAGCAGTGACTGAATATTTCATCATTCTTAAATGTAGGTATGTTCACAAGATATAGTTGTGAAACTTTGAAACTGTGGGGAAAAATTACATTATGTTTCTTGGTAACCACAGCAATGTGGTATAAAATGACATTCTGGTCTATGGCAGACAGCATATATGATGGTGGTCTCCCAAGATTATATTACTATATTTTTACTATTCCTCCTCTATGTTTAGATATATTTCTATATGCAAATATCATTCAGTTATAATTGCCTATAGTATTCAAAACTGTAACTGCTACCCAGGTTTGCAACCTAGAAGCAGTGGCCTCACCGTATAGCCTGAGAGTGTAGTAGGCTGTACCATCATTCTGAGATGTTCACATAGTGATGATATTGCCGCATGATGAATTTCTCAGAAGATATGCTCAATGTTAAGTAACACATGACTGTATATTCTTGTCTCATTTAATATACCCGATGATCCACAATTTTGACTCTTTCAACTTGTGTTTCAGCCTCTTTGATCAAAAATATTTATTTTTATATCATCAGTTTGAATTTAAGAATAGCATCTGACTTTATTCTTTTCCTATTTGTAAAGAGGTATTGTCATGGAGCAATGACAGGAATGAAGGAATCAAGGACAGGGATGAAGGAATCAAAATATAAATTTTTGGCTGGGTGTGATGGCTCATGCCTATAATCCTAACACTCTGGGAGGTTGAATCAGGTGGGTTGCCAGAGCTCAGGAATTTGAGACCAGCCCAAGCAAAGTGAGACCTCTTCTCTACTAAAAATAGAAAAACTACCAGGGCATTGTGGTGAGCACCTTTAGTTCCAACTACTGAGGAGGCTGAGATAAGAGGATCACTTGATCCCAGGAGTTTGAGGCTGCTGTGAGCTACTATGCCATGGCACTTTACCCAGGGTGACAGAGACTGTCTCTCAAAAAAAAAATTATATATATATATATATACACACACACACACACATAAATTTTCATTTCAGAAATAAATGAATTAATGCCTACCATATGAATTATACAGAGAATAGCTCAAAGTAAATACTAAATATCAGTAATTATTACAAAAAAAATAATATACAAAACCCTCCATGCCTCTACAGATACAAGTAAAAATTCCTGGAAGGCCCTAATTTCTATAGCTTTTGAATGTCCAAAATTCTTAAAAAGATTTTGAGTTTCACATGTGCAACATGTAACACATGTTACAATGGCTGTAGGTATTTTAAATCAAAGGTTACTTTTTTAATATATATTTTCTATCCACTGATATTCAACAGCAGATAGTAGGTTTTCAGTTAAGTAATATCTAAGTTAAAGGCAAAATGTCTGTGTAAAACAACAGTTAAGCCAATGTTCTTTAATTTAGTTACTTAAAAGTGGAGACTTATTTGAAGCAATAAATTTAATAAATACGTTAAATAAAGAATTTAATTATAAATTATCAATGTATGACCTCAGTTAAGCATGATAAATATATTCCAGAGGTTATTCTACAACATGGAACTTATGACAAAAAATACCATATCATTATATATAAGTAAACATTTGCTAGTAGGGTAGATCTTATATTGTTTATAGCACAAAAGACTATATATATTAGTTTATTATATATAGTTTAATAAATATATATTAAATTAAATATTTAAATATATATTAAATATATATATTAGTTTAATATATATATTTTAAAAAAACAGACAACTGAAACCAAAGCGGTAAGTGTATGGGGGAGGGAATCTTTTAAAAGTGATAGGTGAATTTATGGCATTGATCATGACACTAACTTAACAGCATTGATCCTATTTATCTCCAAACAAAACAAGTTATATACACTGAATATCTACGTCTTTCTGTATGCATACCTCAGTAAAAATTATCCGTGTGTTAGTGCTGTTATGAACTAAGACAGATTAACATAAGTAAAACAACAAATTTAAGTTTCGTTTTGTATCTAATATAAATTATATAGAGAGTATCCTGAAAATGTGACAATCATTTAATTAATTAATTAAAAAGAAGTAAGTTTTGAGATCTTAAGAAAAGACATTTAAAAAAGAAAGATAAAACACACAAGAAGAGTTGAAATAAAATAAGACACTAGGAAAATCCAGAAACTTCCACAGCATGTATTACAACTAAACCTTCTTGATCTTGACACTAAAGGGAAATAGCCAATCTCTCTTACACTGGTTTGTCTACCACTCTAAATTACCATCAGGCACCTCAGTAGGTAGAGCATCTTTATTGCATTTTGAGCCATGAGAACACAAAGCAGAGATGCAGGTAGCCTTGAAGTCAGGATGTTAGTGACATCTTAGATTCTGAACTCCATTCCCATCTTGTCTTATTTATTCTAGTAAAGAATCACTTCAGTTATTGGAGAGAAAAATGATACGATACTAAACTTATTAAGTTGATATATAAAAGAGCTAAAGAAACTTAGCTGTTGGACTTCAGATCGTCTGATCTGGAACAGGAATCATAGGGAAAGACACCCTCGGAGGCTGCCTGCCTCAACACAGTGACACATTTTGAGAGTTTACTTTTGCATTTCTTAACTCTCTTCCTCTCACTTGATATGAGAATATTTTGACCCTACCATCTGCATGTTATATGCAACATGCACTTCAATAAACTCAATAAAATGTCATACTGGTGTATTTCTGACTCTGCCAGTAACCAAAATAAGCTATTTTTCTCCCTTAAATGTGTTTCAGATTCTCCAATGGTGAAATATATGAGCTTGCTTTTTACCAGCTGAGAATGATGTTGTGAGAATAGAACATTTTGCTAAAGGTCAGAAGAAGGATATGTCTAAAATTTATATAGTCTGAATTTCAAAAGTTTAGACAGAGACAAGTTTTAATTGGATCAAATAGGGTAGAGTACTAGGAAGTTCATTTTCAGGTTCTTTATAGACATGCTAATAAACTGACTTGTATAATGTAACAGTAAAAGGATATCATGAACAGGCGAACTTTAAAATTATCCCAAAATAAAGACAGATAAAAAGTGTTTTGGTATTTTTTTTTAGCTATAGCTCATATATTTAAGTTCTTATCCTTTTTCTTCTTCTAATTCTTCATCATCTTCATCACAAAAAAATCCAGCATTTGCTAAGGTGAATTCACAGAACAAAAAAGAAATCATAATTAGGGAAAATCGGTCGCATGATGATCAATGTTTTTACCTTTTCTTTTAATCTACTCTTGGGAGACTTTTTCAATTTGGGTTTGATCGGTATATAGGCAGAATGATAGCTTCCAAATGCTCCAATCCCTGGAACCTATAGACGCAGGGAGGATGGGGACCGAGGACCCTATTCTTGGGAATTGGGAAAACACCCCCAGAAAAGGGGAAAAACAGAGAAATAAGCTGAGCAAGGTGGAATAAAAACAGTTTAACTAGATAACTTTTCCACCAGCAGTTAAATTAATTGTCTGAGCTTGCAAACCTTCCTGGGGGTCTGCAAACACTCTGAAGAACGATGGCCATAGACAGAGCCATGTGCAAGGCCTTTGAAGGAACAGTAACCGGGCCATCCCCTGCCCAGTTGACAGTCAAAGCAAATACCCACTGTGGAGATTTGTATTATATCAGGGCAGGAAGCATCAAGGAAACATCTCAAGGAAACATCTCAAGCCTTGAAATATGGGTAGGAGTGCTTGTATCCCCTTGTCACAGAAAAAGATGTGTCTTGGTGGACATCAAAGGAAAATTAGTCTGTTCCACTGATTCTTCGGAGGAGCCTGCTGCCATTGTGGCATCTGCTGCACAGAGAACTAAAGGGGATTAACCTCCCCCAAGGAATCTGTGCGACCCCACAGACAGGAGGCTGTCCCCACGCAAGGCTCAGGTTTCAGATCTCTCACTGCTCCTCAGACCCCCTAAAGTTAGTGATCATAGCTAGAATAAGAACTAACATGCTTACTCAGAGAAACTGCCTACATTTTTGTTCCCTTCTTCAGCTTACCCTCTGGGCTAAATGAATAATAGCCTTCAATAAAAGCTGAGTGGAACAAACACTAAGGGCCACTTGCTGGAACCGCACAAGCTAGCGGTGGCCCTGGGTGTTACCATCTTTGAAAACTCTATCCTGCATGTCTTGTTTCTTTATCTCTCTTTGCTTTTAACTTTATTTTTCTTACGTTGATAGCTGTCACTTCCATAAGTCTTAAATAACCCTGCCCCTGGGGTGGGCCCCTGGCAGACAGATATGTTATTTTACATGGCAAAGGGGTTCTGCAGAGGTGATTTACTACGTTATGGAGCTTGAAAGGGAGTTGTTCTGAATGAACTGGTGGATCCAACACAATCATAAGGTCCTTATTAAGAGAAGACGGAGGCAGGTAGTCAGAGACAGAGATGTGAGCACAAGAGTGGAGTCCAGCTGGAGGGAACTGATTCTGTAAGAGAGCTAATGAATGCAGGAAGCTTCTAGAAGCTGCCAAAGGAAAGGAATGGCATCTCCTCTAGAGCCGAAAGAGAGAAACCCTGCCAGCACCTTGGTTTTAGCCCTATAATGCTCATTTTCTCTTTTCTGTTTTTCTTTTTTCTTTTTTTTAGACAGAGTCTCACTATATTACCTTCAGTAGAGTGCTATGGTGTCACAACTCACAGCAACCTCAAACTCTTGGGCTTAAGCGATTCTCTTGCCTCAGTCTCCCAAGTAGCTGGGACTGCAGGCACAGTCCACAGACCACAACGCCCGACTGTTTTTTTTTGTTGTTGTTCTTGTCATTGTTGTTTAGCAGGCCTGGGCTGGGTTCGAAACCCACCAGCTCTGGTGCATGTGGCCGGCACCCAAACCCCTGAGCTATGGGCACTGAGCCTCATTTTCCCTTTTCACCTGCAAAATGATAGGAAAACACATTTGTGTGTTTAAATCAGAGAATTTGTGGTACTTTTTTAATAGCAGCAATAGGAATCGAATACAACTGCTATTAATTTTGAGACCTAAGAGAAAATCATGTCAGTCTTAATGAAAAAATTATGTCATTTACATGGGAGTGCCTATACACTGAATAAACAATATAGCTAAAGGGGTATTTTTCACTTGTAGAGGAAATCAAATGTCATGCAAGTTCTGCCCAGGGATGAATTCTTTACCCTATGACACAATTTATCCGTCACTATTCCCCACTCTTGTAACCTTTTCTCACTTTTGTAGCATGCACCAAAAGGTTGGGCTGACCCTCAGAGACAACAGCATCAAAAGGAGAGATGGCGTTAGCAGGAAGTTTATGCTCATAGAGCAATAAACCATTCTCAAGCATATACTTGGTGGCAGACATTTTAGGGACCTCCTGGGGGGATTGGGACCCTGAAAGTAACAAAATATGTATTAATATCTGAGTTCTGAACAGCAGATTGAAACTCTAATTCACAAGGTCCTTTCATAAAAAAAAAAATCTTTCCTGGCTTGGCACCTGTGGCTCAATGGGCTAAGGCACCAGCCACGTACACCTGAGCTGGTGGGTTCGAATCCAGCCTGGGCCCACCAAACAACAATGATGGCTGCATCCAAATAATGGCCGGGTGCTGTGACAGGCGCCTGTAGTCCCAGCTACTTGGGAGGCAGAGGCAAGAAACTTGCTTGAGCCCAGGAGTTGGAGTTTGCTGTGAGCTGTGATGCTACAGCACTCTATCCAGGGTGACAGCTTGAGGTTCTGTCTCAAAAAAAAAAAAAAAAAATCTTTCCACTGCTGATTCCCATGGGTTTATAAGGCAAAGAAGAGACAGCATATCAGATAAAACTGGGAAAATATTTTCTCCCATACCTAGCTTGAAAGTTATGTGAATTTCTTCATTATAAAAGATTAGAGTTTAAAAATAGGGTTTGTATTTGTTTATCATCTGTATCTTGTTTTATTCCATGGACTGAATTCTTTATCATTGTTTTATATACAAATTGTCCTAGACTTGAAACTGGCCAAATCTGTTATCTCACAAAATAACTGGCTTGTACTCTTTGAAACTATCATTATTTTGATGAAAAACAAAGTAAAAGAGAATAAAGAAGTAAGGCATTTGAAATGTATGTTCAAGATTTTATTTTGCGATAAAGGACATTATTGCGACAGGTAGGAAAATTTGAATAATATCTGTAAATTAGGAAATTATATTTTATTAATGTTAATTTAATGGTTTTTATATTTTTATTTTGATTATGTGAGATAGTGTTCTTTGTTTTAGAAAATACACACTAAATATTAAGGTAAAGAGTCAGATACATATCTCTAAAATGTACCTTAAATTTCCTCAGTCTCCACTGTGAGAAAATGTTAACATTTGGAAAATATTAAAGAGTATTCAAAAACTATAAAAAGTGTCCCAAAAGTTGCTCATTAAGTCACCATTCATAGGGAAAATGAGAAGTTGTAGCTAAATGTACCTTAGGATAGAAGGAGGCCAGGAGTTAAAGAATGCGAATGCCTCCTAGGAGGTGAAAAAGATAAGAAAAACTATTCTTTCCTAGAGATGCTACAAATGAACATAATTTTGCAGACACCTTTAACCTATAAACCTCTACATATATGATTTTAGATAATAAATGTATTCTTTTAAGCCATAATAGGTTGAATTTTAGAAGAATAATTCTTTAGTTTTTCAGTGTGTATTGCATGCAGTATTTATGGCATTTTTTTTGAGTATTTATTTATTTGTAGAGACAAAGTCTCACTTTAGAGAGAGACAGAGCCCGTGGTGGAGTGCCGTGGCATCACACAGCTCACAGCAACCTCCAACTCCTGGGCCCAGGCGATTCTCCTGACTCAGCCCTCTGAGCAGCCGGGACTACAGGCGCCCACCACAATGCCCGGCCATTTCTCTGTTTTTGCAGTTTGGCCGAGGCTAGGTTTGAACCAGCCACCCTCAGGACATGGGGCAAGCTCCCTACTCAATGAGCCACAGGCACCGCCCCAGGAAAGAGTATTTAAACAAATTCATTCAGCAAAAACATCACAAGTAGAGACATAAAAGTTTGCAAAGTCTGATAACATTCTATTGGCGGAGAAAAAGTGGGCAAAGCCCTGGGCCTTGGACATTGTTACCCAAGAAGCAATCACTTCTTTTTTTTTTTTTTTTTTTTTTTTTTTTGAGACACCCTGGGTAGAAGGCCCTGGCTCACAGCTCACAGCAAACTTCAACCTGGGCTAAAGCGATTCTGTAACCTCCACCTACCAAGTAGCTGGGACTATAGGCACGCCCAACAACACCTATTTTGTCATTACAGCTGTCATTGTTTTGCGGCCGGAGCTGGATTCAAACCTGCCAGCTCAGGTATATGTGCCTGGCGCCTTACCTGCTTGAGCCACAGGTGCAGAGCCTGATTTCCTTCTCAGGTCAATTTATCTAGACACATTACTCCTGCACCTTACAATATGCCTTTAAAGGCATCCACAGAAACTCTTCACCTGCTAGGGGCATATTTATATAAACTGTCTATACGTTATCTGCAATTCAATTTTAATTGAATCTCTTATATTTCACCTGGTAACTCTACTAGTTAAATTTACTGCCAAAAAAAAAAAAAAAAGAAAAGAAAAAAACCTCATCTGAAAACTAAATATTCCTGGTAAGTAAGTTTATAATAGGTTTGTTGAATTTTATAATGGTGCATGAAAATTTTAAAAATACGTATAAATAATGCAATTTCGAGCTACTTTTTGGTGCTATGAAAAACCAATAGTAACTTGTGATAAATTTAAAAAACCAAATGCTCAACTGAAATTTATTTTTCAAAATATTTTCTACATAAATACAGATAATTGCAAACTTGAAATTGTTTAAAAATGCTCTTTACTTTTTTGTCATTACTACTAATAAAAATATCAAGAAAATACATTAATATATCAAATTATTCTTGACTAATGGGAATTTTTGAATACCTAACATTCGCTTTTGCAGATAAAAAATTCCAAATGTGACAGAGTAATTAATTACTAATCTTAGAAGCATGAACTCAAATTTGTACTTTCTCCAAAAATTGAGTAAAAATATTCAAGTAACATATAATGTCGATGTAATTTATCTCTTTGGAGATTTAAGTCAATGCAATCTTTTCACCTTAGAGAAATGGGTGATGGAATTTTTAAAATGAGAATATAAATCAACAGCCTTGTCATTTCTCTGAAAGACTACTACAGTGATGATAGCAATTATTTTTAAAGAACTGTTTTGAAATGTGTGGAGTGGAGCATTAATAATTTTACTGTCTCTGTGTAAATCTGCTCTCCTCCATGTATGAGAATCATAAGTAGTGATGGGTCTGCACTAATCCATCCTTGTTGGTTGTCTCAGTTCTCCTTCTGAAGAGTGGCATACAGAGCAAGCAGGTTTATTTGGGGTTAACTCAATACTATATATGCACTGTCCTCTGATAAATAAAAGGAGACACTTAAACTCTGGTCCCTTTAGTATTACAATATTTTCTTGTGTTTACAGATTTATCAATTTCTTCTAAGTTGTCAGAGTCTTATTTTAAATAATACAATAGATTTAGAAAATAAATTGAAATTGAGATACAGGTACATGCTGGTCTTGGTGACCCCAGAAATAAAGTGAAAACAAACAGCTTACACATCTTCATGTGTGGAAGCATAGCTT
This sequence comes from Arctocebus calabarensis, assembly GCA_963573935.1. Taxonomy (NCBI): domain Eukaryota; kingdom Metazoa; phylum Chordata; class Mammalia; order Primates; family Lorisidae; genus Arctocebus; species Arctocebus calabarensis. Next base: position 16,644 of record CAUYON010141257.1, read on the forward strand.
ATTTTTGACTTTGAATTGAATACCAATTACCCAAGAGTTCATTGCATCTCAAATTTACCCAGCAACGATAGTTTCTTGGGTGAAAGAAAGAATATTTTCTCTTGCTTTTTGTCGGTGTTATTGAAAAATAATCTATAGTAAGGAAAAAAAAAATCTCCTCTGTGGTCTTGCTCTAGAGTCTCATGAAGTATAATCACAACTTCATCCCGCAGCTTAAGACAGGAATTGGCACTTTTTTCCATAAAGGACAAGTTTGTAAACATTTTTAATTGTGTGGACCATAAGATATTGATTTCAACAACTAAACTCAATTTTTCTAATATTAAAGAAGTCATAGAGAGCATATATAAATAGGAATAGATGTGGCTCCGTTTCAATAAACTTTATTTACAAATATGGGCAATCAACCAAATTTATTCTACCAGTTGTAGCGTGTCTAGACTTATATAAAACATTGCCTTTTTAAAAAGCTTTGATAAGTTTGAAATCCTGTAACAGAAAATCATATTAAGTCATGACTTGTCTTCCACATTAGGGTATGAATTGCTTTATCAAATTTTGACCAGTTGTATGAAAACTGAAAAAAAATAGTCTATTTTTGTTGGAGGAAATCTAAGTTCGGGGGTGAATGAATATTCAAAACTGTGTTTCAGTCAATGCCAATTATCTAACAAATGGACAGATAATGAATTAAAAGGATCATTATGATTGTGAAGTTCTGATTTTAGAATGTTAGTTAGATTTTTTGGCTCCAAAATTTCTGTCTTTAACATGCTTAGATATATTGTGGAACTTCATGATTGGGTAATAACATGAATTATTTCCCAGAATATAAAAAGTCCCTTTGTTTTGAGTGTCATACCCTACTGGGCCTATGACACTTAGAAATGCTGAGATGATAATGAACATAGTTCACATGGACAGCCATAGTTAAGGCACTGGTGCAAGATGATAGGTAGTCAGAGAGTATGGGGGAGTACGGAAGAGCCAGAGATGTAATGGAGATGCTGAGTTGGTCTTTTGCTTCATATTGAAATTGTGCTTTCAATGACAATGGCATTCTGAGAAGTAAATGAAGATGAGAAGTTATAGAGAGATTTATCCTATAGCTGTTGAATGGGCATTGATGTACAAATAAAGCATGGATTTAGTGGGAAAAATTTACCATCAAATATACAAAGTGCACATAACTGGAAAGTACATCTTAAGTAGTCATTAAATATTATACTGTGTATTACTCACATTTACCCTTTATTAGAAATATATCTTTTGCTATATTGTACAAGAAATTTTTCACATTTTGTCTTTAGCATTAGCTTCTTTCATTCTGGAAAAAAATTTTGCAGTGATAGTTCCTTAATAAGACAATGAGCCTACAAGTAATAAAAGAAATACTTTTCTACATGAATTGCAAAATAGCATATCTTTTTCCTAAATTTATTTGTTGTTTTTTTTTTTTCTTTTTAGAGACAGAGTCTCACTTCCTCATCCTCAGTAGAGTGCTGAGGTGTAACAGCTCACAGCAACCTCCAGCTCTTGCCTCAGCCCCCGAGTAGCTGGGACTACAGGCACCTGCCACAACACCCAGCTATTTTGTTATTGTTGTTGCAGTTTGGCCAGGACCAGGTTCAAACCCGCCACCCTTGGTATATGGGGCCGTTGTCACACTCACTGAACCACAGGCGCTGCCCTATTTCTGATATTTATAGAGAAATCTTACTTTCCAGGTAAAAATATTTAGTAGCTCTAAAAATATGATGCCTCATCAAAATAAATGGCATGGAAAAGTTGTTGTGTGATTCTACAGTGTTTATCATGATGAAAGTTGTGGTAATGTGAAGGAGAAAGAAAATCATAATAGACATTCATACATTTGGAATACAATCATTATGAACCTAAATCAAGAACTAAATCATGAAATTGCTAAAGTTACTTCCGGAAACTTAAACTTACATAATGCTAACTATAAGTAAAATCTATTTTCTACCTATAAATTATAATTCACTTCTTTAAATTCTGTGATATTAATAAGGAAAAGTTTGTTATTTTTCTCCTTCCACCTTTATTCATTCCCCATATTTATCTTGCCCCTCATACTGGCAAATTTCAAGCAGCCAAGCACTGCATAACTCTGTGAACTTGGAAAAGAACTCATTCTCTTCCAGTTCTTTTCTGGTTTTCTTGTTTTCTATCCTACTCCATCAAACCTTACCCTTTTCACATTACCTCAAATTTTCCAACATACATGATGATGTCTAATTTTTCTTAAGTATTGTGTCATGCATGCCAAAATGCCCTTTCACTACCTTTTTTCTTCCACATCCCTGTCTAACTATTCCTTCCATTCTCTTGATCTTCAGAAGAAAATAAGAACTCTAAACTCTACCAAAGAATACTAATTAATGTTAAACTCCTCATGTGTATATTTTTATCTAAAGAGTTATATAGCATGTGAATTGTCTAAATTCTTAGTCCATTTTAATTTTAATGTAATTATTGCTCTTGTACACAGATTATATATGTATTTCAATTTTATTTCATTTACCTATTGCTTTATAGACTCTCCATTCTTACTGTTTCTACTGTTTCTCAAGTTTCAAAAGTCTGTGTATCCACACTTTAATACAGATCCCAATGGCCTAGAATTTGATTTTTGAGATGAATGTTCCACAGATTCAATGACTGAATTATAGTTTATGAGTAATTATTGTAACTGCAGGGACATTGCCTATACTTATTCATTTTACAAATAAACAACTTCAAATCTAGGGAAGGGCCACACAAATTCTCAGAAAACTGAGGTCCCAAAGCTTCACATTTATATTTTTTTCCAACTTTTTATGCTAGATACATACCTGTGGAATAATTTTGGGGTAGAAATAGTACCAAATGGCTACATTTGTAGAGTCACTGATATATGTCAGATAGGATACTACTATTAATTCTAAGTCTTTGACTATATTGCAAGATTCAAATTATTGTACTTGTTTAATGTGAGAAACTAAGAATCAGAGAAAATAAGAAATACCCAATTGGATGTTATACTTCTTTTCACTTAGATACATCTGCTTCAATAACCTCATTTTTTTTTTTTTTTTTAGCAATAACCTACTGACTCCCTTAATAAAGACTAGACCCTATGGCCAAGTCAGATGTCAAATAATTTTGATTACACATTTTTCTTTGGCTCTTCTATGCTTTTGAGACATCCTTTACCTTTATCTTACACATTATATTCTCTGTCAAAGATATTTTGGCCTCCAGCTGGAAAGACCCCAAAGAATTATAGAATAAAAAGAATAAATTTGAAGAATATACACAACAAAAGTGGTTTATTCACAATGTCCAATAAAGTTTTATGTTTTTGTTTTTTCTTATACTGCTAAGAAGTAAGCCAATGTTGTCTTCAAATCTGCACTTTTAGATTTTTCTTTTTATAGAAAGAAAGTACCTTCTTTCTACAAGTACTATTTGAAACCTAATTCATGTTTCCAAATCCATATTTTATAATCACTAAGAGATTATGAGGAAAGTGAGAAAATATAATGTATGTCATTACATTGCCCCAATTTATGGGGAACTGTTATCATTTATTCTGAAGAAACAAGTTCAGTCATCTTATTTTATATGCTGTCTCTTTATCCAAGTTAAAAACGTGGTGTCCTCTAATCTAAAAGCGCTCTCTTTGAAACCCCTATGTGTGTCTACTTATCATTAATAAAGAGAAAGAGTCTGTATTCTGGCAGAATTATTGAGCCCCAAATGATAGTAATTTGAAGGAAACATCTACTCATTGTGTCTCTCTGATGAGCTATTCAGTATCAGTGATGATAACAGAACTTCAGAACTGACTATAATAACAGACCCCAGTATTGCTTGTTATTGTTAAGAATGACACTTGCTACTTTACTAGAATTACGTTTGCAGGCTGCTCTGAGGCTAAATCTTTACTGATCTTGTTATTGTAGCAGAAAAAGCTAAAAACAGTCTAAATTCACCCAAATACATTGGACACGATACTCAAGACTGGAGAGTTATGTTAGTTTTGTTCTGATACATTGGCTCTTTGTCCCAGACTGTCTAATGAACCACCGAGAGAGTCAGAAGGAAGTTTTGTGGCTATACTAGGCCAGATTTACTTTTGCTTTCCTGAAGTGATCCTTCAGATCCAGCTTGAAAACACATAGGCTTTAAGGTTGGTGAATAGGAATGTATAGAAGAATCACATTCCGAAATTTTCTATAATGCTGGAAAATATTCTGGAATATTTATGCAAAAATTGTCACAAATATATACATGTATTTAAATGTCCTTAAAATGTCTCCCAGTTCTGACTGCTTTCAGAAGACGACGTGGCTGAATGCGCAAAAGTAGAATGATTACAGCATCTGGAAGAAGCCAGTCATGTAACTGCATTGTTCCATGACACTTTATACAAATGCAAATTGGTGAGGATGCAAATGTTTTTCCACATTTATAAGGAAATTATAAGGCCTAACAAAACAAAGTGTGTGAACCTACCCTTTATTTTGAAAATGCCTGTCCAAGTGTCTCTTTGGCAAAAAAGTTGTGAACAATGATACATACATATCAGTGCCAGTTGCCAGTCACTGTATTTTGTTATGATTAATACATGCAGAGTAATTTTAAATAAGACCAGTAATAATATCAAATAGAATATCTTGTCAAGAGAAAGATACCTGCAAAGTTACTGTGTTGAGTATAGATTACAGGAAAATCTATCAGTATCAATTTCCTTACCGTTGCTTTTTTCAAAGTTTAGAAATAATTGGAGGCTATAGGTGAATGAGACTATAAATTCTTCTCACAGTGATGAGAAGAGACTTTTGCAAACCTTTTGAGAGACAAAATATGTGGGTTAATGTGGAAGGGGAGAACAATGGTATCTCAATTAATTTATTTTCTATATAAATTTTCAATTTACTTGTATTTATTTAATTATCATCAGAGCCTATGAAAACTGTTACATTTATTATGGCCATGTTTGGTGGCAGATATTATGTATATAGAAAAGGGGGTACATGGCATATATCCATTCATTGCAGAAGATTCTGAAGAATTCAGAGGTTTGCAGGATTACTCTTTATGTGAAGCACATTGTCACTGCTGGTTAGCTTATGCAATCTATACAGAAACATTTTAACCTCCAGTTACATAAGACATGCCCTGCATATCTTACTCTGCCAAATTGATCACTCTAAAATATGTTACATTATTTTGTGTGCAAAACTTTCCTATGATTGTCAAATCCTGAATAGTGTATGCTTTCTTACCAGTAAAGGTACTTGGAGCCAATTTTTAAGGAAAGTAGAAATCATTATTTACAGAGAAATATCAGAACTGCCATTTAAAAAATAATGACTACATTTTAACCCAATGGAATAAGAGGGGATAAGTTTGCTGCTCTCCCCAATTATTTTTTATTACTAATGGTCATTAGTGCATTGAATTGAATAGGAGTTGATGGATATGGGACATAAATCCCTTAGACTATTTCTAAACTGCATACTCTCAACAAGTATACTACATGTTATTCTTTTCTATCACTTTCTGACTGCTTGTTATCAGTAACTATAAAACTCTATAAATAAAGTATAAATTATTGGGGTATCTTAAAACATTATTTAAGATTTTAAATGTCAGAATCAATACTTATCATAAAGAGATCATGTCTAAGAACACTCAGTTTACAACTATCCTGTATCTTGTTCTCATTTGGATTCCTTCCAAATAAACACAGTCAGAAGTACGTTATTTTTTCCAATGTTAATCAAATAATGTGAAGTAAATTATTTGGAGTTTTTTTCAATTAGAATTTGGAATATGCACAAGTCATCATACTAAGATGTTAAAAAATTTGGAAATAAAAAATAATGACAATTTTTAAGTGTTTAGTATAAGTTCTCTCCCATATTTGGCCATATCTCAAACTAAAGTCGAGGGTTGCTTTTAGTCTGGGCTATTACATTCTGGTCTGGCAAGTACTACTGTAACATGTTTGTTCATCATGCTGCCTTTACTGGGAAATGTGTTGCCCCATAGCTTTTACACATCCAATCAATACACAATATTTAAGATCATGATTAATTCACAATTCCTATAGGAAATAATCTCTTCTTAGCTGGACTATATTAAGACTTTTCATTCTAAATTCTTATTTCCATAAGAGTATGCACAATGCCTTGCATTCTCCTAAAATTGTGTTTGAGCTACAGAATCTAGGGCCCAGGTTTACATTTTGAACTTAAAAACACCTGAAGAATCTTCAAAGGCATTGTATAAAACTCAAAGAAAAAAAGATTATCAATCATACTTTTGATAGCAAAGATAGTGGAAAAACTGAATACCTCTGTAAAAAGAAAACCAGGGTCAATCTGTTTTGGTTAGTATAGTATTAGAATATAATTGGAAGTCAGGTAATGTGATGCCACCAGTTTTATTATTTTTTGCTTAGGATTGCTATATTTATGTGGTTTCTTTTTTGGTTTCATATAAATTTTAGGATTTTTTTTCCAGTTCTGTGAAATAGACACATAAATCATACACACCAAACACAGAGATCCAGAAACAAGAACATATAGCTACACCCAACTTGTTTTTGATAAAGGATGCTAAAATATACACTGAGGGAAAGGGACCCTATTCAATAAATGGTACTGGGAAAATTAAATAATCACATGCAGAAGAATGAAACTAGATTTCCATCTCTTACCATATACAAAATTTATTCTAGATAAACTAATTACTCAACTATAAGCCCTGAAAATATAAAATTCTAGAAGAAAATCTTGTAAAACTTTTCTGGACTTAAGTTTAATCATAGAATTCATAAAACTCCGAAAGGAAATGCAACAAAACCAAAAAATAAACAAATAGGACTTAAAACTTTTGCACAACAAAAGTAATAATCAACAGACTAATTAGAAAACCTACAAATGGGAGAAAATACTTACAAACTATATTCATCCAATAAAGAACTAATATCTAGAAACCACAAGGAATTCAATTACCATGGAAAAAAACCAAATAATTCTGTTATAGGTGGGCAAATAACATGAACAGATACTTTTCAAAAGAAGACATGAAAATGACTAATGAAAGCATAAGAACATGTTCAACATCACTAATCAGCAGGGTAATGCACATTACAACCTTAGTTAGGCACCACCACACTCTCACAGAATGCCCATTATTGAAAAGTCAAAAACAATAGATATTGTCATCAAGGCAGTGAAAAAAGAACATCTACACTCTTATCAGGAATGTAAATGAGTACAACATTTATGGAAAACACTATGGAGATTTCCCAAAGAACTAAAAGTAGATCTATCATTGAGTCTAGCAATTCCACTACTGAGTATCTAGTCAAAGAAAAATAAGACATTAAGTCAAAAACTGCCAGCACTCATGTGTTTATTGTAACACAATTCACAATCAAGAAAACATGGAATCAACCTAAGTGTTCACCAAATGATGAGTGGATAAGGAAAGTGTGGTATATATATGATTCATGGAATAGTATTCAACCTTAAAAAAGAATTAAATAATGTCTTTTGAAGCAAAATTGATGAAACTTGAGGCCATTATCTTAAGTGAAGTATCTTGGGAATAGAAAATTGAACATTGCATCTTTTCTCTTGTTAGTAGAACCTAAACTAGGACTATACATGGTCATACAAGGTAGAGTAATAGATAGCAAGGACTCTAAAAGTGAGAGGATAAAAGGGGAGCGAGGAATGAAAAATTATTTACTGAGTATAACAAACACTATTTAGGTGATAGATATACCAAAACCATAACTTCGCTGCTATAAAATATATTTATGTAATGAAATTGAACTTATACCTCTTAACTATAATGGAATGAAAAACTACTAATAAATAAAATAAGAAGATCTGACACCATATACAAACTCTAACAAAATATAAATATAAATATCGTTTTCTATGTTATCATGAAATAACACACAATTTCATGAATGTTAGTATCTGTGCATATTACTATAGTTTTGTTTATTTATTTATTTATTGTTGTTTCATGTTCATTAGTGGAGAAATAATTAGATTACACTGTTTTCATTTGATAGGTAAAGACCTCTTATAATTGTGTCCCACCACCAAGAGGTATGCCATACATCATAACCCCTTGTCCCCACTCTCTATTTCCCCCTCCCCCCACCTCATATTTATTTGAGTTTTTCTGTTATGTAGGGAAGTATTAGATCATCTACTGGCTTCATATTAGAATTGAGTACTTTGGATTCTTGTTTCTCCCTTCTTGTGACATTTTACTAAGAACAATGTGTACCAACTCAATCTAGGTTAATACAAATGATGTAAAGTCTCCATCTTTTTAAAAGGCCAGATAGTATTCCATGGTATACATATACCACAACTTGTTAATCCATTCCTGGATTGGTGGGAATTTAAGTTGTTCCCATATTTTGGCAATTATCAATTGAGCTGAGATAGTGAAAATGTCCTTATGATAAAAGGATATTTTTTCCTTTGGGTAGATGCCCAGTAATGGGCTTGAAGGATCAAACTGGAAGTCTCACTTGAGTTCTTTGAGGATTACCCATACTTTCTTCTAAAAATATTGCACTAGTTTGCACTCCCACCATTAGTGTAAAAGTGTTCCCTTTTCTCCAAATCCATGCCAGCATCTGCAGCTTTGAGATTTTGAGATGTGGATTATTCTTACTGTTGGTAGGTGATATCTCAAGGTGGTTTTGATATTCATTTCTCTGATGATCAAAGATAATGAGCATTTTTTCAAATGTTAACCATTCATCTCTCTTCATCAGAGAATATTCTGTTCATGATTCTTGCCCAGTGATAGATGAGATTGTCCCTGACTCCTGTTTTTTTTTTTTTTATTAATTTGAGCTCTCTGTAGATTCTAGTTATCAACCCTTTGTCAGATTCATACCCTGCACATATCTTTTCCCATTCTGAGTTTGTCTTTTTGCTTTACTTGTGTCCTTATCCATGAAGAAGCTTTTCAGCTTAATTATGTACTATTTGTTAACTTTTGTTTTGTTATGATGGCTGCTGGTGTATTTGTCATAAGATTTTCCCCATTCCAACTTCATCAAGAGTTTTTCTCATACTTTTTCCTAACATTTTAACATTTCTTATCTTAGATTTAAATCTTTTATCCATCTTGAGTCAATTTTTGTCAGCGATGAAAGGTATAGGTCCAGTTTCAGTCTTTTACTTAAAGAGGAAGAAGAAGTGAAAGAGAAAAGTAGGTTAAGGAAACAGATAAAAAGGAAATGCTCAAGTTTAAGAAACAACAGAATCCTGGCAACAGGAAAAACCAAAACAGAGCAACTCCCACAAGAGATCATGAGTTAGCTATTGCAGATGATTATACCTATAAAGAAATATTAGAAATGACAGAAAGAGATTTTAAAATGTGGATAGTAAAAACAATGAAGGAAATTGCTGAGAAAGTAGAAAATAACCAAAAGGAAATCCAAAACCAGAATCAAATAAGGGATGAATGATATGAAGAATATAGAAAGGATATATCAGAACTTAAGGAACTGAAACAATCAATCAGAGATCTTAAAGATGCAGTAGAAAGAATCAATAACAGATTAGACGATGAGGAAGAAAGAATCTCAGAGGTAGAGGATAAAGTCCTTGAACTAACACTGGCAAATAAAGCAACAGAACAAAAGAGGTAGAAAACAGAAGGTTCAGTGAGAGAATTATGGGACTTCATAAAGTATAGGTATCCCAGAAGGGAAAGAAGAAAGGCCCAGAGGAATGGAAGCCATACTAGAGGATATCATAAATGAAAATTTCTCAAATATCACCAAAGATTCTGACATGTTCCTTTCAGAAGGATATCAAACCCCAGGTCGTCTCAACTGAAACATAGCTTCTCCAAGACAAATTGTCATGAACCTGTCAAATCAAAATGAAAGAGAAAATTCTGCAAGCAGCCAAGAGTAAGCAGTAATTGACCTACAAGGGCAAATCCATCAGGGTAACAGCAAACTTCTCAAATGAAACTTTCAAGCCAAAAGAAAATGGTCATCTAACTTTAACTTACTAGAACAAAAAAAAAAAAAATTCAGCCCAGAATTCTTTATTCTGCTAAGCTACACTTTAAAATTGATAGAGAAACCAAATCTTTTACTGATATGCAAACATTAAGGAAGTTTGCCACAAGAAGACCAGCTGTACAGGAAATATTTAGACCTATTCTATGCACTGATCATCACAATGGACCACCATCAAACTAAACCTCCAGAAACCAAAGGACAAAACCTAACTTCCACAATGTCACACAAGATAAAACTAAGCATTAGACATTCACAAAATAAGATAAATAGACCTCCAGCATGCTTATCAATTCTCTCAATAAATGTTAATGGCTTGATTTTCCCACTGAAGAGGCATAAGCTGGCTGATTGGATAAAAAAACACCAAGGCCATCCTTATGTTGCATGTGTTGCCTGCAGGAAACACACCTTAGCCAAGGGACAAAGTAAGACTCAGAGCGAAGGGATGGATAAAAAATATTAGAAGAAAGGAAGGGTCACAATCTTATTTTCAGATACAACTGGATTTAAAGCAAATAAAGTAAAAAAAAAATGGACACTTTATATTGGTCAAAGGAACAACACAACAAGAAGACATTTCAATTCTAAATGGTTTTGTAATTTTAAAAATAAAAAAATAGATGTATTTTATATCACCTAGAATATAACCTTTTATAAAGGCCTCTTTCACTCAGAATATATTAATGTCCTTGAGATTCATCCACCCATTTTCTGGCATTGTATCACTTGCTCCTTTTACCTCTGAAGATTATTCAAGAAATATTACAATTTTAAAAATTGATGATACCACATTTTGGAATCATAAACAATGTGGAAATTTTTACACCTTTATGGTAAGAATACAAAATGACACAATACTTGACTTTATACTTGATAAATCAAATTAGCAGTATTTTAATAATAAAGTTATGAATACACTCACCACCAAACCAAATCCTTCCATGCCTGGGTATTTATGAAAAATAAAACATATGTTAACACAAAGTCCTCTCATGAATACCTGTAACTCTTTTATTTGCAATGGCTGAGATTTGCAAAAACACAAATGTCACCACTTGTGGTATATTAACGCAATAGGACAATGTTTAGCTTAAGAAAGAAAAGACTACTGATAAATGCAGCAACATAAAAGCACCTCAGATGCATTTTGTTAAGTGAAAGAAGTAATAATATGCTGTATTTTGCCTTTCCGGAAAGGCATAAAATGTAAAAGGTATAAAAACAAATGAGCTGGTGCCAGGACCTAATGATGATGAAGGAGTGGTTTGGGAACAAGAGGAGACAATGATTACAAAGGGATACATAGAAATGGTAAAATATTAGTAAAAGTATTACAAATCATAAGTTGTGTCTATAAATATATTTTAAAATTCACCAAACTATGAACATAAAAAGGGTGGATTTTACCATTGCCACAGTCAGTTTTAAAACATTTTCATCATCTCAAAAAGAAACCCTGTATTCTTTAGCTATCACTCCCTTATCTCTTGCATCATCCCCAATCTCAAGCAACCACTAATGGTAGCACATATTTGTGAATACACTAAAAAGCACTGAACTGTATACTTTAAATGTGCAAATTGTATGGCATGTTAATTATAGCTCAATAAAGCTGTTATTATTTAAAGCAAAAAAAAAAGGGTGGATTTTCATTGTATGTGAAATTTACCATAATTTTAGAAAATGACTTCCGCATAACTTTCCCAGAATGATTTAGGTCTGAGTACTAAAAGAACTATACAATTTCAATAATAGCATGTTTAAAACAGGATTACAATGTCATGAAAACAGAGTTTTTCTTTCTTAATGAACATCTTTTAAATGGACTATACTCATATGTTAAATAGGTTGTAATTATATTAAATCTTTTATATTTTCTATTGTTAAATAGACTGTTACAGTATATGTGTATGATAAATTGTTTTCTCTTTCATTTTTTTTTTACACAGAGTTTGTAGTCTTTTCTTCTTAAATTGTTCACTTTTTCCACATTAGTAGGTCATAATTTCTCTTCAAAGTTGTCATTTTTAATAAAGAGGTGATACATTTTAAATATATATCTCTTACAGAAGTCATATATGAGTGAATTAATTGCATTTCTTCAGTCTTCATGCTCTTTCAATATTAGCCGGTTTTTTTTGTCTTTTCTTTATGTATTTACAGGTATTTGTGATTGTTCAAGAAATCTGTAGGCTGAGGATAGGTAGAAGTTCTTAGCCACTTATAATCTAATACATGTGAAGAGTTAAAAAGACAGGTTTTCTTTGTTTAATTTTTGTAATTATAAGATTTCGGAATGACAAAGTGTTTCAGTTTGAACATTACTCTTTTAAACCATCAGTGCATTAATTTATTCACTATTCAACATATTTCAAAAGTGCCTTCTTGGCCAGACATTGTGCGAGGCTCTGAAAACATAGCAAACAAAACAGGAGGGCACCTTTTCTCATGAGGTTTACATTTTAGCATATACAGGTAGAAAAAACAAACTAGTAGGTATGTGATATTATTTAAAAAAATTTTAATCTAAATTTATAAAATCAAAAGTCTGTGACAACTAATAGGCTTTCCTTAACAAAACTGAATCTGAACTGATCTCATGCTTCATGTATCTATGAATGTCACTACAGAATTCCCAATATGTTTGACTTATGGGCCAAACCTTATTGGATGACCCAAAAGTAAAATATGCATTCTGTGAGAATTTTAGATAAAGTTATATACAATATAACATCAGATACTAATGAGTTCTATAAAGAAAATAAAGTGGTATAGGTGATAGAAAGGGATAGAGGCTACTACAGAACATCAGTTTGGCAGTTTGCCCTATTTTTGGCTGTCATATTTGAGCAGAAACCTGAATGAAGTGAGCAAATCATATGAGAAAATTCTTCTAGCCAGAGAGAACAGTAAGGCCACATCAAAAAAGACAGAGAGAATTTGAAGTAGGAAAAAAAAGGCAACAGCACATTGAAGCAAAATGCTATGAGGCAGACTTTGAAAATAAAGGAAACTGGGGGCAGAGGCAAGATGGCCAACTGGAGCCAGCTTTCCACAGAGTCTCCCATCCAGAAGGAGAGTTAAAGAACAGAAGTTTAACAAGGAAGCCAATGATGCAAATCTGAACCAAGAGAGAAGGTTGAAGAATGCACATCAACCCTGCTGAGATGAGCTGCAAGCCCAAGTATACAAACAAAAGGTACAAAAACTATGACCAAGTAGATGGGAATCCCCTCCCCCACAAGAATGGATGGAAATATACGCTATGCAAATAAGCGAGCAGAGTTTAAATATCCTCCCATTTTATCCCATGGGAGAGACCCTCTAAAAACTGGACCTGCTTCCCCTACTAGGGTGCCATGGCACTCTCCTGCCAGGCATAAAACTGTAGAAAACTGTATATATTCTGTACCTGCAATTTTGAACTCCTAGCATTTCCCTCCACTCTCACCCCAAGGTCTGAAAGCCTGTCCTTGGTGGAGCCCAGACTCTTGGGCATTTTCTCAAGTGGTGTGGATGGGACATGGGTTATTGCTGATCTGTGCTGTTTCTCTGGCATGGGGGAGAGTAGAGGACAGTCTCCTCAGCTGTGGAGTCCAAGGGCTGGAACCACACAGGAGCAGTGGTACCCTTGAGGCACAGAGTCCTGGAACCACACAGGAGCGGTGGTGCCCTTGAGGCACAGAACAGCAGCCTTGGAGGGAACAATAGAGCTCATACCCCTGGTGATATTTTGAAAGGACACTCCCAGTCTTTCTGGGCAACCAGAGGAAGCAGGGCATCTTTTCTGGTAGCAGCCACTGGTGGTACAGATCTGGGATGGAAATGCAGGCACCCGTGAGTAAAGGGTATCCTGAGGTGGTACTGTCCTGGGCAGAGCGAGGGGACTAGAATACACATGCTCAGAGACAGTAGACTCCCAGGGCAATGCTGACCCAGAGGACTGCTTCACTGAGTCTCGTGAACTGCAGCCAAGACTGGGCAGTGGCACAGAGAGGGCAGAGTTACTCAAACAGTGTCTGTATTCCCAGGACAGAAATAAATTCTGCAAAGTTGTTCTATTCTGTCAGCAGCAGCAATCAGGGGCAGGGCTGGAACTGAGTGAAACACCCCAGCCCTCATAAAGCACCCAAGATTGTCAGGCCTCACCTCCCCCTGCTAAATAGTGGTGGAGAGTGGCAGCCTGGCTGAGACATAGATCTCCCTGTGACTCAGACAGGTGCAAAACCCCTGGAGCATCTGCTCATTGGAGGGAACTGGGTCACAGGTTACCAGTGACTGGGTGTTACAGAGGGCAAAAGTGGGACTGGAGACATCAATCTTCCCACACTAATTTATTTGCTAGGTGGGTCCTTCTGACCTCACGGAGCACCAGAGGGAGTCATACTCGAGCTGCCAGCAGACCCTTGCTATCAAGTTGCCAGAGACTTTTTTGAACTCTCCCACCTGAGACCAATGCTGACTGTGACAATTGATTTGGACCTATAGAAATGAGCCAACCACTTGATGACTATCCAAAGTGGTACCCTGGATGTGGGGTTATGGAAAGTTTGATTTTCCTTTTCCAACTGTTGCCTGTGGCGGGCAGGGTGACTTAATTGTTGGTATTTCTACACAGTTCAGAGTTCAACCCAGAGTAACTGATTTACTAGGGTAAGACAGAGACCAGCTGAAAATAAGACAGAACCACTTAGCCCCACCACACCAGAAAGGACCCCAGTTTCTCAGGCTGTAGCACTGTATGGGTCCTTGGCAAAGCTCTTGGGGAAAAGGTACAGACACCAGTCCCAGCTTTGGGGAAAGGACTGGCCAATCACTACTCCTGGAGCCCCCAACCAAACTTCTCCCTATCTCCTCATCTAGCCAAACACTGTAAAATAATCATGAGGTGGAATCAGCGGAAAAGCTCCAGTAACATGAATAATGAGAGTAGATTAACCCCTCCCACCAGGGAACATTTGATGACACAACTGAAGATCCCATTCATAAAAAGATGGCTGAAATGTCAGAAACCGAATTCAGAATTTGGATTGCAAATAAGATAAATAAAATAGAGGAATAAATGGACTTAGAAATTCAAGGAGCATTTTAAAAGTTGTCTCAAGAATTCAAGGAATTCAAAGACAAAATCACCAAAGATTTTGACACATTGAGACAAGAATTTGCAGCCCTCAAAGATCTGAGAAATACAATAGAATCCCTCATTAACAGAATGGAGCAAGCAGAAGAAAGGATTTTTGACATTGAAGACAAAGCTTTTGAACAAACTCCCAAACTCTCAAAGAGGAAGAGAAATTGGGAGCAAAAATGGATCATTCTCTCAGAGAGCTCTGGGATAATTTGAAGAAAACCAATATTCGCCTGATAGGGATCCCTGAAGGCAATGAAGTGGCTTTGCAAGGCACAGAGGCTCTTCTTCATGAGATTATGAAAGAGAACTTTCCAGACATGCCCAGAGATTCTGAAATTCAGAGAGCAGACAGTTTCAGAACCCCAGCATGACTTAGACATCTCCGAGGCTCAACATAATTAACTTCACTAAAGTTAATAGGAAGGAGAAAATTCTGAAAGCAGCCAGATGTAAGAAAACCATAACCAATAAGGGGAAAAATATTAGAATAACTGCAGATCTCTCTGCTGAAACCTTTCAAGCTAGAAGAGGGTGGTCACTGACTTTTAATCTCCTAAAACAAAATAACTTTCAACCCAGGATCCATCCAGCTAAACTGAGTTTCATTTATGATGAAGAAATTAAATATTTTAATGACATTCACATGTGAAATTTGCCATAATTAAACCATCTCTCCAGGATATTCTTAGACCTATCCTCCATAATGACCAGTGCAATCCTACACCACCAAAGTAAACTCACGCAGAAACTTTTGATCAACTTCCAACTTCCACAGCAGTGAAAGGAGTAAAAATGTCCACTGGACTTTTGAAAAACTCAATACCCAAAGTTCTACCAGGCTTATCAAATTCTCAATTAATGTGAATGGCTTAAATTGTCCTCTAAAGAGACACAGATTGGCTGACTGGATATAAAAACTCAGGCCAGATATCTGCTGCATATAAGAATCTCATCTTACTTAAAAGATAAATGTAGACTCAGGGAGAAGGGATGGTCATCTATATTCCAAGCAAATGAAAAGCAGAAAAAAAGCAGGTGTTGCAATCTTATTTGCAGTCAAAATAGGCTTTAAATCAACGAACATAAGGAAAGATAAGAATGGACACTTCATATATGTTAAGGGTAATACACAATATGATGAGATTTCAATTATTAATATTTATACACCCAATCAGAATGCACCTCAATTTATGAGAGAAACTCTAACAGACATGAGCAACTTGATTTCCACCAACTCCATAGTAGTCGGAGATTTTAACACTCCTTTAGCAGTGTTGGATAGATCACCCAATAAGAAGCTAAGCAAAGAAATTTTAGATTTAAACTTAACTATTCAACATGTGGATTTAACAGACATCTACAGAACATTTGAATACACATTCTTCTCATCAGTCCACAGAACATACTCCAAAATCAATCACATCTTAGGTCACAAGTCTAACCTCAGTAAATTTAAAAGAATAGAAATTATTCCTTGCATCTTCTTGGACTATCATGGAATAAAAGTTGAACTCAGTAACAAAAGGAATCTGCATACTCATACAAAAACATGGAAGCTAAGTAACTTTATGCTGAATAATAGATGGGTCATAGATGAGATTAAGAAAGAAATTACCAAATTTTTGGAACAAAATGACAATGAAGACATGAATTATCAGAACCTCTGGGATACTGCAAAGGCAGTCTTAGAGGGGAATTTATAGCACTGCAAGCCTTACTCAAGATAACAGATAGAGAGGAAGTTAACCACTTAATGGGGCCTCTCAAGCAACTGGAAAAGGAAGAACATTCCAACCCCAAACCCAGCAGAAGAAAGAAATAGCCAAAATTAGAGCAGAATTAAATGAAATTGAAAACAAAAGAATTATACAACAGATCAATAAATCAAAAAGTTGTTTTTTTGAAAAGGTCAATAAAATAGATAAACCTTTAGCTAACGTAACCAGGAAAAAAAGAGTAAAATCTCTAATTTCATCAATCAGAAGTGGTAAAGATGAAATAACAACAGACCCCTCAGAAATTAAAAAAATCCTTAATGAATATTACTAGAAACTTTACTCTCAGAAATGTGAAAACTGAAGAAAATTGACCAATACTTGCAAGCACGCCACCTTCCAAGACTCAGCCAGAATGAAGTGGAAATGTTGAACAGGCCTATATCAAGTTCTGAAATAGCATCAACTATACAAAATCTCCCTAAAAAGAAAAGCCTGGGACCAGATGGCTTCATGTCAAAATTCTACCAAACTTTTAAAGAAGAACTAGTACCTGTATTACTCAACCTTTACCAAAATATAGAAAAAGAAGGACTACTACCCAACACATTCTATGAAGCAAACATCACCTTGATCTCCAAACCAAGAAAAGACCCAACAAGAAAAGAAAATTATAGACCAATATCACTAATGAATATTGATGAAAAAAATATTGAACAAGATCCTAACAAACAGAATCCAGCAACACATCAAACAAATTATATACCATGACCTAGTGGGTTTTATCCCAGGGTCTCAAGGCTGGTTCAATATACGTAAATTTATAAATATAATTCAGCACATAAACAAATTAAAAAATAAAGACCATATGATTCTCTCAATTGATGCAGAAAAAGCTTTTGATAATATCCAGCATCCATTCATGATCAGAACACTAAAAAATGTGTATAGAAGGGACATTTCTTAAACTGATAGAGGCCAACCCACAGCCAACATAGTATTGAATGGAGGCAAACCCACAGCCAACATAGTATTGAATGGAGTTAAATTGAAATCATTTCCACTCAGATCAGGAACCAGGCAAGGTTGCCCATTGTCTCCACTGCTCTTTAACATTGTAATGGAAGTCTTAGCCATCACAATTAGGGAAGAAAAGGCATCAAGGGTATCCATATAGGATCAGAAGAGATCAAACTTGCATTCTTCGCAGATGATATGATTGTATACCTGGAAAATACCAGGGATTCTACTTCAAAACTCTTAGAAGTGATCAAGGAATACAGAAGGGTCTCAGGTTACAAAATCAACACTGATAACAACACTATTATATATACCAACAATAGCCAAGCTAAAAAAACAGTCAAGGACTCTATTCTGTTCACAGTAGTGCCAAAGAAGATGAAATATTTGGGAGTTTACCTAACAAAGGATGTGAAAGATCTCTATAAAGAGAACTATGAAGCTCTAAGAAAAGAAATAGCTGAAAATGTTAACAAATGGAAAAACATACCATGCTCATGGTTGGGAAGAATCAACATTGCTAAAATGTCCATACTACCCAAAGCAATATACAATTTTAATGTAATCCCTATTAAAGCTCCATTGTCATCATTTAAGGATCTTGAAAAAATAATACATCATTTTATATGGAATCAGAAAAAACCTCAAATAGCCAAGATATTACTCAGAAATAAAAATAAAGTAAGAGGAATTACGCTACCAGACCTCAGACTATACTACAAATCGATAGTGATCAAAACAGCATGATACTGGCACAAAAACAGAGAGATAGATGTATGGAACAGAATAGAGAACCAAGAGATAAAGCCAGCTACCTACTGTTATTTTATCTTTGACAAGCCAGTTAAACACATTCAATGGGGAAAAGATTCCCTATTTAACAAATGGTGCTGGGTGAACTGGCTGGCGACCTGTAAAAGACTGAAACAAGACCCAAGACTCACACCTTTCACCATTAAGATAGACTCTCACTGGATAAAAGATTTAAACTTAAGACATGAAACTATAAAAACACTAGAAGAAAGTTGCAGGGAAAACTATTGAAGGAATCGGCCTGGGCGAATAGTTTATGAGGAGGACTCCCCGGGCAATTGAAGCAGTATCAAAAATACACTACTGAGAACTTATCAAACTAAAAATCTTATGCACAGCCAAGAATACAGTAAGTAAAGCAAACAGTCAGCCCTCAGAATGGGAGAAGATATTTGCTGGTTATGCCTCCAACAAAAGTTTAATAACCAGAATCCACATAGTACTCAAACGTATTAGCAAGAAAAGAACAAGTGATCCCATCTCAGGGTGGGCAAAGGACCTGAAGAGAAACTTCTCTGAAGAAGACAGGCGCATGGCCTACAGACACATGAAAAAATGCTCATCATCCTTAATCATCAGAGAAATGCAAATCAAAACTACTTTGCGATATCATGTAACCCCAGTAAGATTAGCCCACATCACAAAATCTCAAAACCAGAGATGTTGGTGTAGTTGTGGAGAAAAGGGAACACTTCTACATTACTGGTGGGAATGCAAACTAATACGTTCCTTTTGGAAAGATGTTTGGAGAATACTTAGAGATCTAAAAATAGACCTGCCATTTGATCCTATAATTCCTCTATTGGGTATATATCCAGAAGAACAAAAATCACATTATAACAAAGATATTTGTACCAGAATGTTTATTGCAGCCCAATTCATAATTGCTAAGTCATGGAAGAAGCCCAAGTGCCCATCGACCCATGAATGGATCAATAAATTGTGGTACATGTATACCATAGAATATTATGCAGCCTTAAAGAAAAATGGAGACTTTACCACTGTCATGTTTACATGGATAGAGCTGGAACATATTCTTCTTAGCAGAGTATCTCAAGAATGGAAGAAAAAGTATCCAATGTACTCAGCCCTACTATGAAACTAATCTATAGTTTTCATATGAAGGCTATAACCCAATTATAGCACAAGAATATGGAGAAAGGGGCAAGAGAGGGGAGGAGAGGGGGGAGGATGGGTGGAGGGAGGGTAATTAGTGGGATCACACCTATGGTGTATCTTAGAAGGGTACAGGTGAAACTTACTAAATGCAGAATACAAATGTCTTAGCACAATAACTAAGAAAATGCCATGAAGGCTATGTTAACCAGTTTGATGAAAATATTTCAGATTGTATATGAAACCAGCACATTATACCCTATGATTGCATTGATGTACACAGCTATGATTTAATAAAAAAAGAAAGAAAATAAATAAAATAATTGCTCATTAAAAGTTACATGTGGGGGCGGCGCCTATGGCTCAGTGGGTAGGGCGCTGGCCCCATATACTGAGGGTGACAGGTTTAAATCTGGCGCTGGCCAAACTGCAACAAAAAAAATAGCCAGGCATTGTGGTGGGCGCCTGTAGTCCCAGCTACTCAGGAGGCTGAGGCAGGAGAATTGCCTAAGCCCAGGAGTTGGAGGTTGCTGTGAGCTGTGACGCCACAGCACTCTAACGCAGGCAATAAAGTGAGACTCTGTCTCTTTAAAAAAGAAAAAAAAGTTACATGGGACGTATGCTCTTTTGGACTTTAGGATCAACCTTTGGGGAAATTTCATGATTTCCCAGCATAGGCTAAGCAAACAGCCAAGGTATGGTCCAAAACCAGTATTGTCCAAAGTCAGTATGCAGCTAAAGATGACTTGGGGTCCCACATGGCCATTCCTTTGGTGTACTTAAGTGGGCTTAACACCTGTGTGAATACTAAGCATATACAAATATACAAAATCAGCATCTGTAAAGCCTGAATAATGAACAAAAGGCCCCAACCTCTCTCTCTTCAAATGTCTTCCATGCTCCTACTCTGGAATCAATCTATAATAATTCTACCTTTCAAATCTCATGTGTTTTTCTTCCCTATCCCTTTTCTTGCCCCTAAACAAGAGCATTCTGGTCTACTAAATACTCTATCTTTAGAATTTCATTCACCCTCCAGCCTTCCATTTTGACTTCTGTGGATAAACCCTTGGATACATACTCCCAGACGACTGTAGGCTTCAAATGCTATCTCTGCTGTGAAGGCTACTCTGAACCTTGTCCCCAAATAATCTCTTTCTCCTCTGAATTCCTGTAGCACTTGTTTTGACAACCCATTTCATGCCTGTTAACTGCCTGCTATCTTTGAATGCATGTATTTGTAACTATAAAATTGTACATCTGATGAATACATCAGAAGAAGAAAATTATTCACATTAGTAACATCACTATATGTGACCTATTTCACATTAGTAACATCACTGTATATGACCTATTTATTTAATTAGATCATAAATTCCTTGAAATTAACCCTCTTATGTAAGCTTGTCTTTCTGATAGTTCTTTGAATCATAGCTTATTTGAGAAACAGTCAATAAACATTGGCTCAAAGGAGGATTGCATCTCTTGCTAAAGATTCATTGTCAATGGTGACACCCAAGCTCACAGCAACCTATTCTTTTCTTCATGATTAGGCCCTCCATCAACCATCCTCCACCATCTAGGCTTATGATCTTAGTAGTGTAATACTGTTGTTCCATGTTTATTTTATTTATTTATTTTGAGACACAGTCTCACTTTGTCACCCTTGGTATAGTGCCATGGAGTCATACCTCACAGCAACTTCGAACTCGTGGGCTCAAGTGATCCTCTTGCCTCACCCTCCTCAGTAGCTGAGACTACAGGCATTTGTCACACCGCCCAGCTATTTTTTAGAGATGGGATCTCGCTCTTGCTCAGGCTGGTCTCTAACTTCTTATCTCAAGCAATCTACCCACCTCGCCTCCCAAAGTGCTAAGATTACAGGCATGAGCCACCACAGTCTTGTTGCCCCGTGTTTATAATGCATCAAATATAAAAGAGCATGGTGGCTCACACAGTGGTGCCTATAATCCCAGCAGTTAAGGCCAAGGCAGGAGGATTGCTTGAGACCAAGAGTTTGCCATCAGCCTAAGCAACATAGCAAGATCTCATCTCTACAAAGAAAAAAATTTTTAAATATAGCTTGATGAATTGATGAGCAAGGAGAAACTTGGTGATGTTATAAAAAATGGAAGCAGAAAGTAATTGGAGATGCAACTAAGGTGTGAAGTAAGGCCATGTCAGCAAGGGCGTTGGATGGTGTCAAACTAGGGAGGTCAGACTTTCTCTTCACTATAATTGGGAGGGTTTTCTAATCAGGAAAATGACATGACAGGATTTGCATAATTCACATTATGGAAACTGAATTGGAAGAGGAAGGACTAGAAGAAGGGAGTCCAATTAGGAATAATATTTCAGGACCTGAATTAAAGCAGAAGCAATGGGAATTGAGAATGAGAAGATAAAATCAAAAGATTGAGAGGTTTCAGCAACTGGTTGACTAGCAATCCTGTTATCCAAAATAGAGGGGAAGCAGATTTAGAGATGGGTAGGAGTAGGTGAGAAGACAATGAGCTCTAATTTTGGATCTGTTGAATTTGCAGCACTCACATTTTCATGAGATTGAGGATCTGGAAAAAGATATGCACTAGAGAAACAGATTTGTGATAGGCATAATTCACTCCATAAATTTTACATCTGTTTTCAAATACACTGCTCACTCTTAGCCCAAAGCACCCAAATAACTACATTTCTTGCCTTACCTGTTTCACCAGATTTTTCTGCTCCTGACTTCTAGTTTGTTATGCTTTCACTCTTGGCCAATTTATAACTTTTTATAGTATTTTTCATATAGCAATTCTCTAGGACTTAGACAATTAAAGTCTTAGACATTATTAACTTTAATTTAATAGGGGGTGAAGTTCTGTGGAAACCCAGGGTCTTCTGTCTGTTTCACTTTACTTTAAACATTCAGTGGTGCATTCTTGGCCATGTTCCCTCTTTCTTATTATTTGTTTGTTTTTTTTTTTTTTTTGAGACAGAGTCTTACTCTGTCACCCTACGCTAAAGTGCTGTGGTGACAGCCAAGCTCACAGCAACCTCAAACTCCTGGGCTCAAATGATCCTCCTGCCTTACTTTTCTTAGTAGCTAGGACTACAGGTGCCCATCACAGCACCTGGATCGTTTTTTCTATTTTTAGTAGAGATAAGGTCTCACTTTGCTCAGGCTGGTCTTGAACTCCTGAGCTCAAGGGAATCCTCCTGCCTCAGTCCCCCGGAGTGTTAGGATCACAGGTGTGAGCCATGGTGCCTCTTTTTTAACCCACTTTTTTCCGGCTGCCCATGCACCTAGTCTTTTCTGCCCTCTAGCTTCTCTTCTCTTAACCTCTTCTTTTACACTATTGGTCACTGCCTCATTCTTTTTTTTTTTTTTTTTTGAGACAGAGCCTCAAGCTTTCACCCTGGATAAAGTGCCATGGCATCACAACTCACAGCAACCTCCAGCTCCTGGGCTCAAGCGAGTCTCCTGCCTCTGCCTCCCAAGTAGCTGGGACTACAGGTGCCCGCCACAACGCCTGGCCATTTTTTGGTTGCAGCAGTCATTGTTGTTTAGCAGGCCCGGGCTGGACTCAAACCCGCCAGCTCAGGTGTATGTGGCTGGTGCTTTAGCCCGTGGAGTCACAGGCGCCAAGACGCACAATACTATTTTATTATTCAAAAAAAAATTTTTTTTTTTTTTTTGAGACAGAGCCTCAAGCTGACACCCTGGGTAGAGTGCCGTGGCATCACAGCTCCCTCCAATTCCTAGGCTCAAGCGAGTCTCTTGCCTCCGCCTCCCAAGTAGCTGGGACCACAGGCGCCTGCCACAATGCCCGTGAATTTTTTGGTTGCAGCCGTCATTGTTGTTTGGTGGGCCTGGGCTGGATTCGAACCCGCCAGCTCAGTTGTACGTGACTGGCACCTTAGCCCTTTGAGCCACAGGCGCCGAGCCTATTCAGATTGTTTTATCTTTGGCTCCTGGAAGGTCTTTCAGTTGGCTTCTCTGTGTCTTAGATATACCCCAATCATTGTTTAGTTTGTCTTAGTACATTTTTACTTTTTGGAACTCCAGGTTCATTTTGTATATTTTCTCCCTCAGTCCTGGAATCAGTTATTTCTATGAGGAGCCCTCCTTTTATTGGAGGGAGGTATTAAAACTAAGATATGGGTATGGTATACTCAACCCAGCTATATTTTCATCCTCTGTTCTTTTCTGACCTGAAGTAACATGTACTATGCTTTTGCATAGGCCTACTTTTGCTTCTATTTTAGCTTCCTAATTTCTATTTTCTTTTTTTGAAACAAGAGTCACTTTGTTGCCCCGGGTAGAGTGCCATGGCATTATAGTTCACAACAAACTCAAACTCTTGGGCACAAGTAACCCTCAGGCCTCAGCCTCCCAAGTAGCTGGGACTACAGGAACCAGCTACAATGTCTGGCTAGTTTTTCCTGTTTTTAGTAAAGAGAAGAGTTTTACTCTTGCTTAGGCTGTTCTTTTTTTGTTTTGTTTTGCAGGTCCGCTGAGGCCGGGTTTGAACCTGCCACATTTGGTATATGGGGCCGGTGTTCCACTCGCGGAGCCACAGGCACCGCCCCTTTTTTTTTTGTACAGAGTCTCACTTTCTCGCCCTCAGTAGAGTGCTGTGGCGTCACACAGCTCACATCAACCTCCAACTCCTGGGCTTAGGCCATTCTCTTGCCTCAGCCTCCTGAGTAGCTGGGACTACAGGCGCCCACCACAACGTCTGGCTATTTTTCTGTTTTGCAGATCAGTGGAGGCTGGGTTTGAACCCACCACCTCCTTTGGTATGTGGGGCCAGTGCCCTACTCGATGACCCACAGGCGCCGCCCAAGCTCAGGTTGTTCTTTTTTTTTTTTTGGAGACAGAGCCTCAAGCTGTCACCCTGGATAGAGTGCAATGGCATCACAGATCACAGCAACCTCCAATTCCTGAGCTCAAGTGAGTCTCTTGCCTCCGCCTCCCAAGTAGCTAGGACTACAGGCGCCCACCACAACACCTGGCAATTTTTTGGTTGCAGCCATCATTGTTGTTTGGTGGGCCCAGGCTGGATTCGAACCCGCCAGCTCAGGTGTACGTGGCTGGCACCTTAGCCCGATGAGCCACAGGCACCGAGCCAGCTCAGGCTGTTCTTGAACCTATGAACTCAAGCAATCCTTGGCCTCCCAGAGTGCTAAGATTTTTTCTTTTTCTTTTTAGAGACAGAGTATCACTTTATTGTCCTTGGTAGAGTGCTATGGCATCACAGCTCACAGCAACCTCCAACTCCTGGGCTTAAGTGATTCTCTTTCTCAGCCTCTCGAGTAGCTGGGACTACAGGTGCCTGCCACAATGCCCAGTTATTTTTTTGTTGCAGTTTGGTTAGGGTGGGTTCAAACCCGCCACTCTAGGAATATGTGGCCAGCGCCCTACTCACTGAGCCACAGGAGCTGCCCCTAGAGTGCTAAGATTACAGGAGTAAGCCACCTCACTGGGCCTTCCTAATTTCTTTGTATACGTTGATTGTCCTTCTTGCCTTTGCTTTCTCTCTACCTTTTTTTTTTTTGAGACAGAGTGTCATTATGTTGCCCTTGGTAGGCTGCCATGGAGTCACTGCTCACAGCAACCTCACACTCTTGGGCTTAAGCGATTCTCTCTCCTCAGCTTTCCAAGTAGCTGGGACTATAGGAGCCCGCCACCACATCTGGCTATTCTTTTTTTGTTATTGTTGTCATTGTTGTTTAGCAGGCCCAGGCCAGGTTTGAAACCATCAGCCCTGATGCATGTGGCTGGCACCCAGACCACTGAACTACGGGCACCAAGCCTATCTCTCTACATTTAAAGCTGCTTAGATAGGTATGGCTGAACCGATGTCCACGGGTTATCATTATAGGTTCCTTGGTAGTATTTTTCTCTTCAAGTATAGACTTCAGCTTGTGCAGCGATTTCCTCTTTTCCCAAAATAAGAGTACTGACATTTTGTAAAATAAAACTGTAACATTTGCCCTGAGTTTGTAAGGTTATAAACTTTAGATTCTGTAAAATCATTGTTAGGGAAGGAGAGAGGGCATCATGCTCTGGACACCTGGGGAACTGACTTGGATTGGATTGGATTGATTGGACTGGATTCTAACCTTATACTTATCAAAAGAGGATTCATGAAGATATGTTCATTTTGGGGGCTTAAAAAAAGATGCCGTAGTTCAGCGTCTGTGGCTCAACAGGCTAAGGCGCCAGCCACGTACGCCTGAGCTGGCAGGTTCGAATCCAGCCCAGCCCACCAAACAACAATGACGGCTGCAACCAAAAATGGCCAGGCATTGTGGCGGACGTCTGTAGTCCCAGCTACTTGGGAGGCAGGGGCAGGAGACTCGCTTGAGCCCAGGAATTGGAGGTTGCTGTGAGCTGTGATGC
>CAUYON010141259.1:0-30393 GCA_963573935.1 Arctocebus calabarensis
TCTACTGTGGTCAGAGAACTCAGGTCCCCAGGGCCAGGGCTCTATGTAAGTGAGGAGTCCACAGCCCTGAGCCCAGAAGCCTGGAGCTCCAGAGCCTGGGGGCTCAGGCTTTCTGACGGGCTCTGGGGAGGTGGCCTGTGCTTGAATGAGGCGTGGCTGTAGGGGACTGGGAGCCGAGGGAGCAGGTGGAGGTGGTGATGCCCCGTGGGCACAGGAATGGCCTCTGAGCATGCATGGGGTGGGGGGTGCCAGATCCCATGCTGGGCCCAGCCACATCCATCACCTCACTTCCTGTCTCTGAGTGTGGATTCTGCCATCCAGAGGACACTCTGAGGCCCCCTCCCCACAGCCAAGGAATCCATCAAGGGAGTCTTTTGGGAAACCCCAAAAGGCACAGTAAAACTATGGAACAAGGAAAAGCTTAGGACAAAAGCCTGAGGAGTATGAAAAAGCCAGCCTGAGCCAGGGATAACCAAAAGAGGGAGGGCATCTGTGCTGTGATGGGACTCAGAATAGGCTTTATTGAGGAAGAGGACTTTGAGATGAGGCCCAAGGGCCAGGCAGGATTTTGACAGCAGAACCAACAAGGGAAACACATGAGCAAAGGCACAGAAGCCCAGGGCTTGTGTGAAGCAATAAGAGAATGGTCTAGAAATAGAAGCTAGTGCCCACCTGTGGCAGGCCTTGAATTTGAGGAGTTAGGACTTAGTGCCATCAGCAGCAGAAAGCCAGGCTTTAGAGCAAGGGGACAATGATGAAAATAGCAACTCTGTGTGTGATTTCTTGTTTCCATTCTCCATGGGCCCTACCTGCACAGGCCCAGGCCGGCACAAAATTCGAGAGGCTGCCCCAGTTAAGCCCTCAGCATATGTCATGTGAACTTGGAAAAATTTGGCATGTGTTCACAGGAAAATGACCATGAATAAAAGGTGGCTGGTGATTGTTTTCAAACCTATTGAGCTCTAGGTTTGAGTCAGACTAAAGGCAGAGTGCTTATTGGCCTTGGGAAGGTGTCCCTGGACCCCAATAGTCTAAGCCCAGCCTTTGGTGTGGCAGCCACTTAACAACAGGGCCAGGAGTTCCCCAAAGAGAAGGGAAGTTCCTTGAGACTCCTACGAGCCCTCACCACACCTGGACCTGAAGGCCAGGGCCATATGCACTAAATTTTGGTGACCATGCAGCATATGAAAATGGCCCAAGCTTCCTGCTCTGACACTGTTGAACTGTGTTCCCCTGAACACATGCCTCTACCTCTCTAAGCCTCCCATCTACGCATCTAGAAAACAAAGATGATGATTGCTTATACCTCAAGGGGTATGTTGCCTCCTGACGATAAGATTGACGAAGATGTGCTGCTAGCTCAAGACTTGGTCTTGCACTTTGGATGACAAAAGAGCCTTGGCTATCATAGGCAGTCTACTCAGTGAGGAGAAGCCTCACACAGCTTGTCTCCCATTTTCCCATTAACCTTGGGGTACCCGGGTGGCACCTATGGCTCAGTAGGTAGGGCACCAGCCCCATATATCAAGGGTGGCGGGTTCAAACCTGGCCCCAGCCAACTAAAACAGCAGTGGCAACTGCAACAAAAAATAGCCGGGCGTTGTGGCAGGTGCCTGTAGTCCCAGGTACTCGGGAGGCTGAGGCAAGAGAATCACTTAAGCCCAAGGGTTTGAGGTTTCTGTGAGCTGTGACACCACACACTCTACTGAGGGTGACAGAGTGAGACTCTGCCTCAAAACAAACAAACAAAAAATCTTGGGGTACCCTAGGTGACAACCAAAAACGAACTTCTCTTTCTAATTACTTTCTGTGCCTCTGAAGAAATTACTTTCTGTACCTCTGTGGCCACCCGTGGGACTGCCACCAACATATCTGGACCACAGTACCCCTTAGTGACATGACTTGAGGCTGGCTTCATGTTGCTAACACAAAGCTCTTTGCTGCTCTCCATCCTTCTTAATGAACTTACTTTCACATATGATGATGATATGCATAGGCCCCTTTCCCAGTGTATGTATATAGCCCAGTGACTCCTAGAGTTTTCCTGAAAAGTTCCAGGAAAACAGACCCTACTAACATTCATTGAACAGATGCTCCATGCCAGGCACTGAGCACTGACCTTTTGGGATCAGCCTATGGAGGAGGCCAGCTAGTGGTGAGGGCTAAAGAGAAAACAAAGCAGGGAGGGGAGAGGAAGTGCCAGAGGTGGGTGTGGGGCTTTGAAATGTTACATAGGGTGGCCAGGTGACATTGGTGTCAAGACTAAAGGAAACGAGGAGCAGGGCCCCGTGGATATCTGGGGGAAGTGAATTCCAGCCCAAGGGAACAGCTAATGCAAAGGCCCTAGTAGGCAGGAATGTAGCCAGGGTGTTGGGAAGAGTCAGGAGTGCAAGAGGGGAGATGATGTCATAGAGACGGGGGAGGGGCATTTCAGGCAATGCCTCACAGGCCATCAGAAGCACTTCAGTCTCATTCTGAGTGAACTGGGGAGCCACCACTGGGTTTGGCAAAGAGATCAGGGAATAGACTTAGAAGGAAGAGGAGAGGGGAGGAAAGAATCAATCCAGCAGTCTGTGAGGCTGCTATGTAGGTAATGTAGGGGGGAACCTGCTGGCTGGCACCCCTGGGTGGCAGTGGAGGAGCAGAGAAGGCTGAGCTTGTAGATTTATTTTGAAGATGAAGACAACAGAATCTTGGGGTGTGAGCAAAAGAGAATCAAATAGGATTTCGGGCAGACAGCCTGGGTAGCTCAAAGGATGGAGCTGCCTCTGAGCCTCCTATTTCCTCATCTACAACATGAAGATGATGAAAAAAAGGTGGGTTTGCAGAATGATCAGGAGCTCGGCAAGTTCGGGTCAGGTGGAATGTAAGTGTCTCCTGGCCATCCAGGTGGTGGTGCCAAGCAGGCAGTTAGCCAACTCACAGACTTCTCAGGACATTCTGGGGGAAGCACGACCTGTCCCAATGGGGAGGCAGAGAGTAGCCTATGTGACAGTTGAGTGGAGGTACTGGGAACAGAGTCCCATCTTCCATCTCCTTGGCTAGGGATTTTTGAGAGAGACGGTGGAGTTTTTTAAGTGTCCTGCCTGGGATCTGTGATAGCCACTAATAATCCCCCAGTCCCCTTTGTTTAATTGGATTCCTTTCAAGAGACTCAAGAGCGCTCTCAGCTCTAGGTAGGCACTGGTAGCCCTAAGATGACTTTCCTTCCCAATGGGGACTTGAAGGTAAGGAGTGCGATGGGTTCAGCCACCAGAGAGCAATGACCTCTTCTCTCTGGCCCTCTTCCAAAGCAGACAGGGCTGGGCCCAGTCAAGGTGGATTCCTTCCCAACAGCCCTGCTGAACTGTGCGTCCCCCCTTGCCACATTGGACCGTGAGCCCTGGCTCCAGGGCTGAGGAACCAGAGGCCTCAGCCACCTGAGGCTTGCAGTTGGGCCCTGGCTGCCGCTCCTCTATCAAGAAACTTCGTGAACCGCCCTGCTCCGTTACGCAAACGCAGCCCACGGAGAGATTTCGCTTGGTTCTCAGAGGGGCCCCAGTGTGAGCTGAGGGCCGCGGGCGTGGGCGCAGAGGGAAGGAGGGGCTGAGGGCGGTGGGCCCACCCCTTTATTCGTGGCCTGCGGCTGGGCCAAGCGTGACCAGATGTGTTGGTAACAGGTCGTTACTCTGAGGTGCAGGCAGGAGACAAGCGGGGCAGCTGTCGGAGCAGAAACGGCGTCCCCGAGCTGTGCTCAGCCCCTGAAGCCGCCGCCGCCCCAGGGCAGTCCAGGTTAGGAAACGCACCTCGGGCGGGGGCCTTGGTGAGGAGCTGCAGCCAGCCGAGCGCAGGGAGAGGGGTAGGGGAGTCGCCAGCCGTGGCGCCTGGGTAGAGGGCTGACAGGGCACGCTGGCCCGCCAGGCAGTTCGCAGAGAATCCATGTTCCTGCAGAAGCCGCAGGTGTCAGCTCGGGATAACTCTGCGGAGAGGGCCAGTCCAGCCCAGTTTGGGAAGGGGCTTTGCCTGGCTTGGGCCAGTGGGGAGGGATGCTGTGGCTGGTAAGCCTGGACTCCGGGTTAGGCGCGCTGGTGGGCGACACAGACAGCGCTCGCGCCTGGGGGATGGGGAGGAGTCGGAGGAGTGAGAAGAGGGGAGTGGGGAGGCGGGCGCTCTGCCAGAGAGGTGGCGGGGGCAGTTCAGTAGCAGCCACCTGAGAGCCTTGGTCTCTGCTGCCGCGCCACAGCAGGTATGTTTGGCCGTCTGGGCGCTAGCAGGCTGGCGGATGTGTGGGCGGGGGACCTGCGTTACCCACCCAGCAGCCACTCACTGCAGGTGAGTGCCCTCCCGGGGAGGAGAAGGAGGAGTGCCGGCCCTAGCTAGCTCCGGGATCAGGCTCGGTTGAAAATGGGAAGAGGGATGGAGGGACAGAGGTTGAACAGGCTACCTCTTGATGAGCCTTTGGTCCCTATGAGGCTTCCGGGGTCCTCTTTTCTCTGAAGCCGTTCGCTTTCCCTCTCTCTCTCCTCCCTCCCATCCCTCTTCCCTCTCTGTCTCTCTCCCTCTCTACTTCGGACATATCTCCTTAGGTATCTATCTGTCAGTGTCTCTCGGTTTTTCTCCCTTGCTCTCTGCTCTGTGTCTCTCCTGATCTCCTTCGGACTCTCTTGGTCTCTGTCAGTCTTGAGCATCTCTCGCCCTGTCACTGGTGAGTACTGGCTTTCCCACTCCCCCTGCTTGCTCTCAGTCTGTCCCGGGGCCCATGGCTCACCAACTCGCTCTCCCCAGACACGAGAAGTATACCTTCGGGGTGCAGGTTTCCCAAGTGAGCAGTGTCTGCTAGTGGCTGAAGGCACTCCATAACCCTGCTGTCGCCTCTGCCCGTCAGCGCACCGTCTAGGAGAGCCACCTGACGCCAAGTACACAGGCCACCCTTCACTTCGTGCGGAACCGCCGAGGTGAGTGCACCCAAGCCCGGCCTGCCCCTCTGATCCCGCCCCTGCTGCCCTGGTTCCAGTTGACTGGCGAATTCAGGCGGCCACAGCGAAGCCAGCCTGAGGCTGCTTTCCCCGCTGAAAAGCGGCAGGAGGGTCTGGGAGGTCCCTTGGGCTGCTGTTGTGCTTTGCATGTCCGCTGCCCCATCGTGGCCTGGAACCCCTGTGTTTCGACGCCTGGGGTCGACGGGGTCGTGGGCAGGGCATCGTGGCTTCCCCTTTAAGGCCAGAGCCGCTCATCGGCGTGAGTGTGAGGGTGTGTGAGTGTGCGGCGTGCGTGTCTCCTCCTCCCCGAGTGACACAGCAGTGAGAAATGCCTATCAGTAACTTAAACCCCCGAAACTCCACCTTCCGGGCGCTCGGCGCGGAGCCGGGCGGTGGGAATGGAGCGAGCATATTGAGGCCGCCACTGCAGCGCCGCCAGCATGAACTTGGCCGCGAGCTGAAGCGGCCGGCGGCGGGCGGGCGCGGGGGCACCGGCCGCTAGCCAGAGAGGGATCTGCAGCCGGGCCGGGCCACTCGGCGGGCGCCTGAGGCCAGGCTGCCCGCGCTGGCGGCCGCCCGCCTTCGGACACTTCCCGCCGCCTCCGGAGCTCCGCAGCGCGGTAAGGGTGAGGGCGGGCGAGGGAGGTCCGACCGTTTTGAGGGCGCGGGGTGCACTTGTAGCTTCCACTTATGGTCCCCATAGCTGAAAATCAGGGCCCCGGGGTGCTTCAAACCTGGGGACCCTAAAGTTTGTTCTGAACACACGGCCCACCTGGCGCGGCAAGAGGACGTCCCCCTCGCGGACCACCCTGGCCAGGATGAGCGCCGCTCACAACGCCAAGGGCCTTGGCCTGTGCCTGCTCCTTGGCGCCCATCGGGTATCTGAAATCTGGCGGGGGCAGCCACGTACCCGGGAGGGAAGGTAGAGGGGCGCAAGGCGCATTGGGCTACCAGGAGGCTCCCACTCGGTCCCAGAGGTCCCTTCGGCAGCTTGCAGCGGGGTGCCACCGGCGACATTGCCTTTGCAGGTCACCTCCCTGAGCCTGGGCGGGTGGGCAGTCGGCGCTGGGTGAAAGATTCCCCAACCCCAACCTTGTATGCCACCTCCGAATCGGAGTGTGGAAGTGCGTGAGCCATGCCCGCTCCTGCGCTCCCTCCCCAGCCAACTCCTCGGGAGAGCAGCCTTGAGCGGACCTGGGGCTTGAGGCAGCCCGGACTGGGCTCCTGCCCCGAGCTCCTAAGGCTCCCGCGCCAGATTCTGCGCTCTGGGTTCCTGGGCATCCGTGCGGCAGCAGAGCCGGGCGCTCGGCGCCGGCGAGGGCGGGCGGGAAGCCCCCCGGAGCGCGGCCAAATACTTTGCTTGGCCAGTTGGCTTAGCCAGGTTCGGTCCGATACAGTGTGTCCGAAGCCTCCTGGAAAGCTGGTGATGTCGTCTGATTCTGATCTGTGATTAAATTCGGACTGAGCACACATTAATAGGATTAGACTGCCGGAAAACTCGGCCCTGAAGCCGTCGGAACCTGGGCAAACAGACGCGCCTCAGGCTGGAGCATTCACTCTCGACACGCTCCTGCAACTGGGTGCGGCTGAGCTGGACACCCCGAGTGTGCATGTGTGAGCGGGCGGGAGCACAGGGTGGCTAGTGGACGTGGGGAGAAGGGATTCCCCTTTCTGGGTGGCTTGTCCTTGTTGTTTGGCCCAGAAGGAACCCCTCCTGGGGGGGAGGGGGCCGGAACCCAAGGCAAACGTGCTGTTTGCCGGTAGCAGACCAAGGCCGGCTCCGGGACTTTGTCTGTGAACCGAGCTTACTAGAGGCGGCTGCGCTGGAACAAAGACGCAAAGTCTTTCGCAGCCTGAGCAATTTCGAAAGAGTTGGCTAGGGAGAGAGTCTGGGTCTCCTAAGGGAGACCCTCGCAGGAATCACGCCATCCCATCAGCCCCAGCCCGCGGCTGGGGCATCATGTTCCCTGGCTATGGTGAGCCCGCCGGCAGCATCGCAGCGGCGCGGCCCAGCTCTTGGCAGGCGTGGGCAGCCGCCAGGGTGCCCACCGGCCGGGCGGGGTCTACAGTATACCCGCCGGGGCTTCCCAGCCGCTACCGCAGCTCCGGGCCCCTGGAGGCCGCGCAGCTTCTTTCCTTCCCTCCCTCCCACCTCTTCTTGTCTTTATAGATTCCCCCTCCTTCCCACCCCCGCCGCCGCCGCCGCCGCCAACAATCCGCTTTATAAAAAGCCCCTTTGTTTCCCAGGAGGCTGGAGAGAGGGAAGGGGAAAGGGACGCAGAGGCAGGGGGTGGGGGTGGCTGCCTCCAAGTGGCTTGGAGCCGCTTGGGACCAAAGGCAAGTGTAGGCGATGGGGGAAGGGGCCGTGTTTCGAGGACCCTTCACGGGAATCCTGCAAGGCGCGGGGTGCTCTGGTCCCTGGCCCCAGCTGTGCGCCCAGCCGGCCACGGTGGACTCCCTAAATCCCAGCGGCCCAGACGGCCGCACTAACTGCGCTGTGAACAAGCTGGCGGGTGCAGAGGCCCGAGGAGGCAAATGCTCAGCCGGCTGAGCAGACGCGACTAACCGATGTGCCCGCCGGGCTCGGGCATAGGGGGCGCCCTTTCATCGGTTTCGCTTTGCGGTGGGCGCCCGTCGCAGCCTGGGTTCAGTGTTGCTGTCGCACCCGCCGGTGGGTGAGACGACGCAGCTACTCCGAGGCTTTAGCCACCTGGTGTCTGGCTGCACTGGTAAAGCTTTCCCGCGCCCTCCTGCCGCACCCCCTCACTCCCCTCCACACACACTGAGGGGCTCAAACTCTGTTTGTGCACTTTGTTTGGAGGCGCAGAGTCAGCCACCACCTCCAGGATTCGTGCAGCTTGGGCAGGCAGTGAGGACAAGCAAGCTTCTCTGGCCGATGCGCCGGACTGCTGCCACTGTACCCACCCAGACTTGGCACCTAGGGGTGTTCAACACGCTTAGGCTGCCAGCTTTGTTTGAAGACTTAGCGGGTCCCAGTCCCTTGCACCTGTCCCTCTCCAAAACTTGTGGGAAGTGGGCTTGCACTGAGAACTGTTAAATATATTAGAAGTAACCTCTGGCCATTCTGTTGACCTACATCGTCCCTGTCCACCTGAGTGGTCAGCCTCTCTCGTGAAGTTTATTCCGAGACAGAACACTGGTAATTAGAAAAAATGACAAATAAGGAGAAGTGGGCGGGGCCCGAACTCAGGCTAGTAGGTCTCCGGAGCGAGTTGGATTCCACTCGATCTCTCACCGCCTACACCCCTCCTATTGCAATTTAATCTGATATGGACGCTTTATTTGTGCCTTTTTGCATCTTTTTACATCTTTCCCCTTCTCGACTCTCTTACCATCTCTGGAGGTTGTTACTGAGTGCTGGTCAAACATTTTTTCTCTGGTCTTTGGAGAAGGTAAAGCATTATTACCTCCCCCCCCCAACCCTCCCAACCCCTGCCACACACACCCTACTGCATCTAAAACCACAAGAAAGTAATCAAAGGGTAAACTACTGGTTCTACCTTATCTGTCCCCCTCTCCCCCCCACCCCCCGGCTTTGTGCTTCTCTTCTGGAGCAAGATCATTGGAAAATCAAGCTGCTGATGTGCGAGATGGAACATATGGTGCCTCCATAAGAGAGAAGCTGAAATGGCCTTGAACCTGCCGGACAGACCAGCTGTTTGCTGCCAGCCAGAGCAGCTAATCAGCTTCTTTCCCTTAAAGTAACAGCCCTCTTTTCTCTTGATGACCAGTTTGCATGTTAAATAGGATATTCTCCAGAGGGGAAGAGTGATGGGCTCCTATATTGTTTTGTGCTTTGGTGGTTCTCCAATGCCTGTTCCCTCCTCTGGGGCCCCTCCTTGCCCTCTCTGAGTGCCTGCCTCCAGTGTGTGAGAGTGTTTCCTTCAATACTGATGCCAGAATGCTGCTCAAAGTGGAATTTGGGAAAGGGGATGCAGGAAAATCAATCAAAAGAAAGAAATGGGGCTGAGAGATTTCCAGATGCCTGGGAGGAAATCTCTCTGTTGTGTTCCTGCTGGCTTTGGAAAAACTAGCAGCCCTCCCCCTTTAAAAATATCACAAAGAGCTGAAGCTCTTCCTTACAAGATCTCCTTAAAAATCATCCCCTTCCGGCCATTTTCAGTTTTTCTTCAGTACAATGTGTTTAAGTGGGGAGGACAGTTTGGCGTTGGAAAAAGAAAGCCTTTAGGAGATACAAGGAAATTCCATGTTAGGAAATCATTAGCAAAGGGTGACTTTGTCTGTTTTCCTGCCACTGACGCTGACAGTGACACAGATGTGTGGGTTGAAACAGGAACGTCACTGAATTTTTTAACTCAACTAGGAAATAGCCTGTTGCTGGGGTGGAGGTGGGGCTACATATTCACTTTAACTTAAGGTAGATTTACTGTTATCAACTCTTTTCACTAAGAAAAGGGATTTTTAAAACTTGACTGGCATGAATACCTTCCCCCCCCCATTTAAATTGATCACCTAAAGGCTTAACATGCACCTGTTAATGGACCATCCCTAGGGAACTCAATTACTACTTGGAATTATGAAATGAGAAGAAACTGATCTTAGACAAGTGGTTCTTCTGAAAATACTCAGAATACTTGTCTTTAAAGGGACTTCACATAAGCAGTCAAAGCTTTTTATAAAGATTCTGGTTTTTTTCTGCAACAGTGCATTGCACAGATCATTAGCCTAGAAGCTGGGAAAGTTGTGCTCTAAAAGGCTCTCCCCATTAATTAGCACAGTGATCTTGGGCAAATCCATCCTCCCTTCCTGCCCCCCACTATGACCTCTGAGTCTGAGTCCCTTCCAGCTCGAAAACACTATGATTTGTGAACCAAATAGTCATTTTCTGAGGAAGTGAAACACCAAATTTCACCTTGTCATTGGAAAAAATGGCTAGATAGATAATGCAATGGGGTCTGAGATTCTGACGGGCAGGGATAAGAGAGAGGAGTAAGAAATGGCAGAAAGCCAATCAAAACAACGTAAAGGGGGAGTTTTCCCTCTCTTGTGTCTTTCACAAGTGTGCACTTATAACCCAGAATCATGGACAGTGGAGGTCAGGAGGTAGCCCAGAGAGGAACTCTTCTCCAGCCCTGCTGCAGCAGTGATCTGAGGACCTATTGATGGCAGGCCTCTTAATCAGTGGTTTGGTGTACAAATAACAGGATCTAAACTCTTTGAAGTTAGACTGACATATTTCACAAAAACTCATGTAATGTAGAGCATATTTGCTGCTTTCCAGTTATTTAGCAAAGGCTTCAAGGACAAAAAGGCCCTCCATCCATACACATGTGCACCAGCAGGGTGTGGATTCTAAACTCACTCTTGAACCTCTTCTTTTCTGTCTAGTCCAGCTGGGTGTTTTTAAAAAAATGAGATTTCCAACTTCGAGGCCACAGCAGCCGTGCAAGAATCTGCCACTGTCCTGCTTGATGTTAGTATTGATTTTTTAAACGGGTGGGGGTGAACGTTATGAAGAAGGACCTTTTATCCTCTGAGCTCTTTGGCAATTATCTTGCTGCCATAAGTGTTGATACACATATAATGGATGTAACTAAAAAATCTCCTTATCCAAGCAGAAAAGGCTGAGTGTTTGTTGGAGCAGATAGAATGCTGAGAGTGTGAATAGACCAACCCAGATGTCCCTGGGGAGGGAGATAAATGATGGAGGAACCGGAGCTGGTTACTATGGATCAGCACAATAAACCAATTCCCATCATACACCTCTCACGCCACGAGGAGTAACCTAGGCAGCACCAGTCAACTGTACGGCAGGGGAGAGGCATTGCAAAGCTCAGTTGCAACTGCTCTGATTTTTTAGGCATTAAGTTTTTAAACATCTTCAGGACTTTGAGGCGGGAAACTTCAAAAATCAGAAAGAATCTGAAGGGATTTGCTGCAAATGCTTATTTCTTGTTATTTTTGTTGTGTCGTTGTAAAGGTATCAAAGGAAAATGAAAAGGCTTCATGGAGCTGCCCCAAGCTGTCCCAGCAGTTGGGGGAGGGTGTTCCCCATGGAGGTGAGAAACAGCAGCTTGTTCGGTAGGATATTTACATGGCAGATTGTAGAAGAGTAGTGGGGGGGGGGGTCCTGCTCCCAAATTACCGGCCCAGGGCTGCTGAAGCCCCAGGAAAGTTTTCTCCCGGGGGGAGGGGCTGGACACAAATGACCTGGGTTCTCTACTTCCCTCCTCCCCTCCACCTCCCCATGCCAGTTGCTTTCTTTTTTTTCTCCTCTTTCATAGAACATTCCTGGTTTCCTCTGAGCCTCAAGTTTCCTCCTAAAATTTCATTTCACCATGATTTCCAAAGCAATCAGATATGAAACAGTCCCATAAGATTCCCCCGAGGGAAGACATAGCAAGGGGCATCCCTGGCTGCAGGCACTGAGCTCCACAGAGAAAGGCTGGCAGAGACAGGCCCTAAAGGAGGGCACACAAGAAGGAAAAGGCTCTTTTCAAAGTCTACGAGAACTTTTCTTTGCCCAGATAGGCTCTCTTGGGACATCAGCTTCAAACTCCTCCATCCCCTCCTTGGTCTTTCCATCCCCAGAGAAGGCACCCACCCAGGGCAACTGAGTGCTGTCCTGGCTGCCCTCTGACCCCAGGACAGCCAATGCCCCTTTCTGCACAGCCCATTTAGAGCCTCCTAGCCCCTCATTTTCTTGGCCGCTGCATTGCCCTCTCCGTGTACCCTGTTGCTTGCTTTGCCCAGTAAATAACATTTAGTGAGGTTTGACAAATGCCATTTTCTTAAGGCAGAGAGGTCCAGAGAGGGATGGGGTAGACTAGGGGATTTCACCTGGTTGGAAGGGGCCCTGACCAGCTGGCCATGTGTTTTCCCCTTCCTTCCACCTATGGGAGTACTTGGATACTAGGCCACAGGGACACATTTCTGCTGATTCTTGAAGAGATCACTGGAGGCCACTGGGTCTGAGCTAATGAATGAATGAATGACATCTGGGTCAAAAAGGCCTGGGGGCCCTGGCTCATGCCTGCCACCTTTGGAGGGGATATATAGGCCTTCAGGGACTAAAGACAGAACAAACACAAAGTCAAATCATCCTTAATGCCTTGGGGAATCCCAAATCTTCTGTCCAGTTGTCCTAGCCTCACCCCCATCCATGAGTCATACTTTGCCCAGGGTTTGTACCTGAAACCCCATCCTCAGCCTCTTTAAGGCACTTGCTGTCACAGAGGGGGAGGAGGAAGTGGCTACACTACCTGGTTGAGCTCCACTCCTGTACATTTCACCTACAAACTTGTATGTTGAGAGATGGAGAATTTTAGACTTAGAAGAATAAAACTCCATGATTGTACAGA
This sequence comes from Arctocebus calabarensis, assembly GCA_963573935.1. Classification (NCBI taxonomy): domain Eukaryota; kingdom Metazoa; phylum Chordata; class Mammalia; order Primates; family Lorisidae; genus Arctocebus; species Arctocebus calabarensis. The sequence continues at coordinate 12,299 of CAUYON010141259.1, forward strand.
AGAGGAAACTGAGGCCCAGATAAGTGCCTGATTTTCTTGAGGGTCCATACTGAAGTGATCCCAGAGTAAACAGAACCCTGTCTCCAATTCTCAGTCAAGTGCAGAACACCCGTTTTGCACCCACACGTGAGCATACAGGCTTTCCTTCTGAGGCAGCGCAAACATGGTGAGAGGCACCGCAGCCCATGAGGAGGAACATTTGTAACTGGTGTCATATAATCTGCCTGATGTTAATGTGTACTTGGCTCAGCATCACTTAGGAGAGCAGAGGGGCATATTGGAATCTGAACTAAGTCTGAAAGTGGCTGGAGAATGGATCAGAAGGGAGTGTGTCTCCTCCTGTTTTCAAGTTGTTGCTGGAGAGTAGGGCGGCCAGCCCCATGATGGCTTGACTGGGGGGTGCTCCATTGGCAGTGGTGGGAGGTGGTTTGGGTTTTGTTCTTAATGAAATTTCAGTGTTAATATCTGCCTCTGGAAGTTCCAGTGCCGACCTTGGAATTTTTAAGTGGGACAGTAGTTTTGGTGCAGTTGCCAACGTCACATGCTTTGCGTGTCTAATTCTGAAAGACTGGCATGCATTATGCTAGGCTCGGGGAGGAGGGCACAGCATTTCTAAGCAGCTTGTCTGTCAAGGATTAATTTAACCTCTAATTACTACATTTTCTTCACAGTTTGCTGCACGAACATGTTGTAACAAAGCTCAAAGAAGTATGCCATTTTATTTCCCTGCCACTCTAAAATTAATTTCCGGGATATAGAGTCAAATCTGACACACTTGGTGTTAAAATAATTGTGCTGACATTTGAATTAAAGTGAACAATCCAGTTGGTTCTAGTGATCTCCTGGCTATGGGGTAAAGAAGATTCTCATGTTCTTTGCCATCACAGCCTGCAAAATGAGCCCTGCAAGTACCAAGGAGCATCACTGCACTAATCCCACTGGGGCAAACCAGTGCCGCTGGACACTGCCCAGCACATGGCTGGGAGCAAAGCTGATGCTCTGCGCAGCAGACCGGCCAGGGAGTCCTTCCTTGCCTGTTAAGACCTATAGCAAAGGCTGAGGCCATTATCATATTGGGGCCAAGAGGCTGGCCCTGATTCCTAACCTGTTCTGAGTGGCTGCAACAGTGAAATCTCAAGATTCTCTCCTCCTCTCCACAGCCCCAAGAATAAGGGTCCCTTGATGGTCCTACAAATTCCTTTCACCCCCATTTTCCCAAATAGCAGCAGTGGACCCCAGAGTAGCAGGCTCATTCACTGCTCTGGGTGGTTGGGAAGTCCGCTTTCTCAGATCCAGGGTTGGGATCCTTAGCAATCACATTAATTTCCTATTTTGAGTCCACAAAACCTGATTTATGGGATGTGAGAGGTGGCCAGGTGAGTCATTTGTCAGTTTTCACCTCCTTGCCCAGCAGTGATAAAGAGCAGCCTGAGGCCTCAACACATTCCTCCTATGTTGGGAGAATTTTACCTTTTCCAGAACATTTCATCTCAGGAGGTGAGAAGGTAAAGCTGACATTGTCTCTAGTATCCTCACAGCATCTTTCTGGAAGGTGGTACCTACATAGGTAGGGCTGGGTCTAAAGCCCTGTTCCTCATGTGGCTGGGGTCAGGCTGTCTAGACTTTTCAGCCATGCCTGCGGTTTGGTCCTTTGCCAAATCCTGAGCAAACCGAGTTTGGGTTCAGTCTCCTTCCCTTCCCCTTGCTGGATCTTTGATGGCCTGTATCCTGCTCTTCTCCATCCCCTCCCCATTACCTGGAAAGTGCTGTCATCAGTCCTTGGGAGAATTTGGAGTCTCTAACTTGAATTATGGAATACAAGAGTTGCCATGCCTTGAAGAGAATCTGCTCTTTAAAACACAGGTAGGGAGGTGTTCAGGGCTTAGGAAGGCCCTCTTGCTGCCCCCACCCCAAACGCTGCCATACTGGATGTAAAGCTGCTCCTGTTCATGAGTTACAGAATGGCCAAGACTACATGGCTGCCAAGGCTCTTCTGAGATTGCCCCTGGGGATACCAACTCCAACTGGTCTTTTGAACCTCAAGTTATACAAAAATGATTCCTGACTCTCTGGAGGCTCTTACCTTCTTTAAGAATCTGATGAAGGCTTTGGGTCTTCTTACGCCACCACAAAGTATTATGCAATGTTGCATCTAATTTAAGGTGCCCAATAGATCCTTTCGGTGTTGCAGGAAAATAGGGAATTAAAAAGACAGACATTTACCCCAACAATATAGAGGAAGAAACCTTTAATTGCCAGCGAGAACTCAGGTGCCTCAAGGCGTGAATTGCTGACTTCCAGGGAATGCTTTTTTTTCAAACTCTTTATACCTTTTCATTTTTTCTTCAGTTCGATATTAGTTACATAGTTATGGCTACAGATGTTAGAAACCAGGGTATTGTTATTAGTTACAGAGTATTTTTTTTCTTTTTCTTTTTAAGGTTACTTGAGCTCAGTGGAAAGTTTGTCCTTATCTTTGGAGGAGGAATTCTTCTGCAGATGTGTGCTGCGTTCTCAGGGTCACTAAGAAGTATAAGATTTATTTCTCCTTCCTCAATGGAAGCCTATTCTTGATTCCTTAAGGATCATTTGACACAAGTTGAGAATGCCTCAATATAACACCCTGGCCATGCCAGATTGGATGGTCATCTCTGCTCACACATGGGCACAGAAACATCATGATGTGTGGGAAGAACACAGGCTTTGTCTGGGCTGGGAGACTGACCAACTGTAGAATTTTAGGCCAGTCTGTGAACCTGCCCAAGCCTCAGTGCTCTTAGTTGTCAGACAGGGATATCAGAATGCCATTACCACCCAGTTTACAACATTGTGGGAGATACAGAAGAGATGATGTTGGTGAGATGGCCTTGTAAATATCAGGCTCAAGGCTATCACTGGTCACTTTATTTTGACTTCCCATTTGACCTGAGAAACTTAACAGAAGCAAACCAGGTTTTTTACTTATATTTTTTTGACATAGAGAGTCCATTTGTCTCTTCCTTTGACATTGTATAAATGACACCCAGGTAAACTAGCATGAAAGTGTCTCTGGCTTGGGAGGGACCTCATGCAGTGTGTCCCAGATCTAGGCAGTTCCAGGGTATCCTGATTGCCTGGCTTTCAGTGGCTCTCCAGTGGGGTCCTTGTAAAACTTGGGAGGTGGACTTGCCCCAGGATCTGTGTAGGGCACAGTCCTGAAGGAGGAGGGATTGTCTGTTTTTGGAGAGAAGCCTCAGGAGGAGCCTGTAGAAACTTGGGGGTTCTTCTTGGGAGGGAAAGGCTGGCTGGACTGAATTCAAACAGCCCTCCTCCACCTCCCACTCCCAACCCTGAAGTGTAGAAGACTCCCCATGGCAAGGCCAGCAAGGCTCATATATCATAGATGGGGAAACTGAAGCACAGAGAGGAACTGGTACTGGCCCAAGGTCACATGACAGTCATGAAAAGGTGTCCTTGGCCCTTGCTGGTGTGTACACACTCCAGCTCTCTGTCTAGCTCTTCCCAATAATGTTTTTTCACTTCTCTTAAAAACACAAACCTGTCCTCATATTAACCAGCCCCTAATGAACACTGATGTCTTCAAAGACTGCCCTAGAAAGTAAATAGCAGGTTTAGAAAGCCCTTTGAACCCTCAGAGGAAGATCACGGCCTTGCTGAGCCTGTTGCTATGCAGTTCCAGAGACAAGGCAGCCACGCATTTGTAGAGCTGTTTAGTCCCTTCCCCCTCCCCCACGTGAATTTTAGGAACCTTTTGGAAAGGAATGTGTTGCTAGGAGCTTGGGCGCTCTCTCTCCTTTATAAAGAGAGGAGCACTGTTTTGCTTTGAATTGGCTTGGAGGCAGATTGAGGTGTCCCCCTAGCCATTCTTTCTTTTGTTAAACCAACCTGATTTGCCGGGGTAGTTAAGTGGAGATCATGTTGAAAATGAGTGCTTAGGACAGGGTGGCTATGCAGAGTGGCTTCAATTCCCATCCTTGGCCTAAGCGTATAGCGCTGAATTTCATTATTAATCTGGAAAGGGTGGACTCTGCAAGTCACTTGAAAGCAGATGCCACTCAGCAATTTTAAGCACCATCACATAATCAAACAAAATGATAGTAGTTTGTGGGCAGTACCTGTGGCTCAAAGGAGTACAGCGCTGGCGCCATATACTGGAGGTGGTGGGTTCAAACCTGGCCCCAGGGAAAAACTGCAAAAAAAAAAAAAAATAGTAGTTTGTAAATGGGAGTTTTGTGTTTGGCATTTGTGCTGTGGAAGATTCACTGTTTGGGATCAGCTTTCTGAGCCTGGGGTAGGGGGTGGTCCCTGGTGGTATAGTGGAAAGACTGTCCACCTGGGGGCTGGCAGCGTGTGCTCTAGGTCCCACTCTGATACCAACTAGCACTCCAGGCAAGTCAGTTCCTTTTCTGGCCTCAGTTTCCCAATCTGTATAAGGAAGGAATGGATTTGGGGAATATGAAGGGCTCCTTCAGGTGTGATAGATAGTCCATGATTCTCTAGTAGCAAGTTAAAATCTAAGTTACCTAAAATATTTGAAAAGGATAAGTAATAATTTGTTCTTTTTGAAATTACCAGATACTTGAAAGTATGGAGATTTCATTTTTGTTTGGGCAGGTGGGGACTGCAACTGTTATATAAATGATAACAATTCTAGAACTTTTGGCCAAAAACAAAGAGTTATGTATTTATCCAGGACCAAAGGATAGAAAAAATGGAAATTCTCCTAGAATATTTTCATTTTACACATGAGGGTGCTGAGGCCGGAGGAAAAAAAAAGTGGAGCTCAGGCTTCCCAGCAAGCAGCCAGGAGTTGACCTGGTCCAGGCCCCAGGAGGCCCAGCTTGCAGCCCACTGCTTGCACCACCCATACTTCCTAGCAGAAGACACATCCAGGCCCCAGCATTGTACGGACCTGCAGTCAGCAGAACATACAGCTGAGTGGTTTTGACTTTTAGCTATCAAATAGAGCTTATCAAAAAGGAATTTTTGTCCCTCAGCCCTGCTCTCAACATCTGAGGGTTGTTCTCTGCTAACAGTAAATATTTAATTTTGTTGGTCTTGTACCAATACCTAATTTAAAAAAAACAGATTTTTTTGAATAATGGGGGGGTGGTCCTTATGGGCCTGTTATTTGAAATTATTTTCTTTTAAACAGATGGGCTGTTTTAGGTTTGACTTCATATTTGTTAATTTTCATTATGGAAAAGAAAAAATAAACCCAAGCCACCCCACCCTTATTTTTGTAATGAGTAACAATTTGTCTTGTCTAAAAGAAGCTTTTAGTTTCTCAGCTGGTTGCACTGAGAGCACTCAGCATTATTTTGGTTCTTTAATCACATAAATGTGTTGGTGACCTATAGCTCGTGGGATGCTTACAAAATGCATCCAGCTCATCCTTGTGGTTCCAGCCCAGCTACCCCTTATCTGGTACTCAGCCACCCCCTCCTTGTCCTAAAACTGGACCATATGGGGAGACAGAGACAGGGAGACTATGGTCTAGAAGGGAGACAGCCTGGGTGCCAGGCTAAGCTCTATTGCCTCACTGTGAGACCCTGAGCAGATCCCTGCCCATCTTTGGGCTTCATGGTTCCCATTGCTACAAAGAGGAGGCTGGCCTTAAGGGGCTCTCTGGGATTTTTCTTTTATTTGTTGGATTGTTATATTTGCAAGATGTGACTTGACCAGTAGAGTATATGACCTTTAAATCCTTTCTAGAGGCAGTGTTCAGTGGTGTTTCTGACAAAAGTAGGTATATAGACCAAGAAAAATGAAATGGAAAAACGCTTTTAGCATGTGTGCTTCTCTGCCACATGTCCTGATGGCTGTCATGTTTTGCAAAAATATGTATTTCCTCCCCTCACTCATTTCTGTCAAGAGCTTTGGTTTTGAAATCAAGGCAAGAAGGAAGGTGGACAAAGAGGGAGTTGCCCAGGACCCTTCTCTCTCCTATGAACAACAGGGAAGGGATGGACAATGGGAAAGGGATCAGGATGAAAGTGGAGCCAGACATAATCTAAAACCCGGACTTGGGTAATGGTCAGTTCAGGAGTTGGTCAAAAGTTATTTTGAAAAATGGATTCCACAAAGACTATATGAGTGTCTACTATGTGCCAGGTGTTGGGGGGCCTAACACAACAACACAGGAACCTTCCCCTCTTCCTCCTCATCCTCTCCTAAAACAAAGACACAAAGGATCTGGCTAGCCCACCTCCTGAGAAATTTGAGCCAAAAGACCCCTACCTGACAGGCAAGCTGTGGAATTTGCCCCTCCCCCTCCCGTGGCCCCATATAAAAGTGGTCTCTAACTGCCCCTGGAAGCAGACATCACCTTTGCATTACCCAGCCCAGTCATCTCCCCTTTTAATAAACCTGGGCTGAACATCTCCTCTGTGGTCTTGTCTCTGGGTGCCATCATTTCCAGCTTCCACCAGGCCCTATTGGAGAATGGGTGGATGGGTGGGTGGACAAAAGGAAGGGCAAGTAGATGCCTGAGTTAGGGCGTAACTGCTAAATACCCAAGTGGCCAAATCCTGTGCACATTAATGATGTGTCAGGGATATTAAAGTGAGCAAAACAGAGAAAAAAACCTCACAAAAGGTCTAGTGAAGGACATCAATGATAGACAAGTGTGATAGGTAAAACATACAGTATGTCTGAGGTGACAAGTGTCTTGAAGCAAAATCAATCGAGGAAGGGACTTGAGGAGTGCCAGGGTGAAGAGAGTCCTTTTAAATAGGATGGACAGCAAGGAGTTCGCCAACGAGGTGAGATTTGAACAAAAACTGGTAAAGCCTCTTACAGACTCCCCCCTCAACTCGGAGCATTTGATGTTCATTAAAAATAGAAAGTGAGCCACAAATGAGAAGCACATGTGTCATTTTAATTTTATAGTGGCCACATTTAAAAAGAAGCAGATGAAACTGATTGAATAGTATATTTAACCCAACATACCTAAAATATTTCAATGTGCAATTAGCAAAAATTAATCTTTGACATCTCATGTGTATTTTAGAGCACATCACAGTTTGGACAAGTCGCATTTCAAGTGCTCAGTAGCCACACGTGGCTAGTAGCTACCATATTGGACAGCATATTAAGTAGACTTTTCAAGTTAAATGTTCCAATTTGAGTATGGTCCTGATAAACTGTACTTTATAGGGTGTTTTTGCTGAATGAGATGATTTGTTAAAAATAAATAATTAAGCATCATTCATTTGCATAAATTATTTCCCCATGGGTATTTAGTAGCCTCTTACATCTGAACTCTCATGTATGTGCCTGACCATCCATCCATTCAACCATACAGCCACCCGCCAAAGTGTCCACCTGAAAGAAGTTCTCCAGTTTGCAGCTTTTTCTTCTTTGCGGGCTGGGTTCTGAGCGTCGATCCAGAGGGAGTTCAATGGACCAGCTGCCGTCTGTCACACTGAGCAGAGATTTGAGAATCATTAGTATTGGGTCCTTTGTCAAACTCGAAGTTTATCAAAACAAAAGAAATCATTTCTTGAATGCCTGTATGTGCCTGAAGGTTCAGAAATCCACCCATCAACTGTGAGCATTTCCTAAGGGTCAACCCTCTGGCTTTTACTCTCTGTTGTCTACACTTTTCTCCCTAGAAAATTCATCACTTCTAAACTTTCATAATTTAATTATTTCACTTCACATAGATTTTGACCATCAGAATAGTTGCAAGAATAATACAAATGATTTCTGAATGTCTTGCACTTCAACTCCCCAAATGTTACCATTTTACCACATTCTCTTTGTTTTGTCCACCACCTCCTACCACAACCACACACACACAATATTTTTTCTGAATTGTGTGAGAACCAATTGTAGAAATGATGCTCTTTTATCCCTATACATTTCAGTGCATATTCCCAAACAAACAAAAACTTCCTAAAACATTCTCCTGCATAAGCCCAGGATGTTGAGGAAAACCAGGAAGCTAACATTGGTACTAATCTATCTAAATGACTTAATCTAAAGACATTCAGATTTTGTTGATTGTTCTAATGATGTCCATTATAGCAAAAGAAACTCCAGGATCATGCAGTGCATTCAGACGTTACATCGCTTTATGCTCCGTCAGTCTGCGAGGATCTCTCAGTTGTGTTTTGCAGCCATGGCATTGCTGAAGAGTACATGCCAGTTATTGTGCATAACGTCCCTCATTTTGGATTTGTCTGATGTTTGCTCATGGTAGATCTAAGTTATATACTATTGGCAGAAATACCAAAGAAGTGCTGTTGTGTTCCCCTCAGTGCATCGTACCAGGAGGCATGTTATCTCTCCTTACTGCTGATGGTCACTTTGATCACTTGATCAAGGTGGCATCTTCCAGGTTTCTCCACTGTCAAGTTCCTCTATTTCTTCTTTTTGCAATGAATGAGTATCTTGGGGGGAAATAAATATATTTTAAAGTTATGTTATATGTTAATATCCTGTTAGTTCCCCACGGGCGAGAAACCTATGGCTTTAAAGCCACATCCAAATGTTATAGGACAAGATTTGGGTTCTGTCAGAAGGCCGCATTTAAGGATCTAGAAGGCCTCAAGTGCCCCACCCTTACCCCAAACTTTCACTTATTCGTTTAGCATCTGTTGATGATCCTTGCTTGAGGCAAGTTTATTATTCTGATTGCCAAATAATGAATTTCTGATTCCATAATCTTTTCTGTATTTTTAGTTGACTTTCTACAGTAAGAAAGAACTTCTCCCTCTATTTATTTACTTATTTATTATTAGATATTAGATGGACTTGTGAATTCTTATTTTATTCAATCAATTGTAGTCCTTTACTATTATTATTTATCTTGATGCTCAAATTGTTCAGCCAGTGGCTCCCATGTCTTTTTGACATGCCCTTAATCATTTCCTTTCCTTTCTTTCTTTTCTTTTATTATTTATTCAGTTATTTACTTGAGAGAGAGGACCTCACTCTGTCACCCTGAGTAGAGTGCCGTGGCATCATCATATCTCACAGCAACCTCAAACTCTTGGGCTCAAGCCATCCTTCTGCCTTAGTCTCCTAAGTAGCTGGGAGTACAGTCCCCCACCATAACATCCGGATACTTTTTCCTATTTTAAGTAGAGCTGGGGTCTCACTCTGGCTCAGGCTTATTTCAAACTCCTCAGCTCAAGAACTCCACCCACCTCAGCCTCCCAGAGGGCTAGGATTACAGGCATGAGCCACCGTGCCTGGCCCCCCTAATCATTTTCTCAGCATGGCCTTATTTTTTGGAATAAGATGCTGTGGGCTTATTTTGCACTTTCCCTCCCTCAGCCCTAAAATCAGCATTTTTTCTAAGGAACCCTGATTTCTTTTAGTAGACAATGTCATTTAGAAACCAAGATCTGTTCTCAGGTATATGCTTATTTCTCCAGGGTGTTGTTGCCACTAGACCCCCTCAGCCCTCAAAACTAGGAAACAAATTAATGAATTTACATCTAGATTTATTTCTTCTTTTTTTTCTTATTTTTATAATGTCTTTCTTTATCTATCATCTATACTTATCTATAAACTATGAGTTCTTACTGATACCTCCAAATTCCGGGCCAACAGCAGAGCTCACTTTCTTTATCTTTCCCCTTTTCGAATTTGCAGCTCCCTGCTAAGGCAGTGGGAAGTGTCTCTGTGGCTATCCACGATGTCTTTCCTCACTCAATCCTACAGCAAGTAATTTCAGAATTGCTAATCCATGACTCTAGAAGAAGCCTAGTAACTGGAGGGTGCTGTTTATTTAGTAAGACTATCATCCAAACACTGTTAAAATGTTGCCTGGGCTACTTCTCTGTATCCTTGTCCCCAAGGGGAGGGTCACCTACTCAGCCTGATTTGGTTCACTTGTTTCTATTTGGTTTTCTTTTGTCTCCTCCCCCCCACCTTCCTATCTTGGTTAATTTTCTTTCTTTCTTTCTTTTTTTTAACTTATGAAATAGTAACATAGTTCCAAAAGTTAGAACTGGGCAGGAAGGAAAAGTGGCACATGCTGTTATTTCTGTCCTTCCATCTCATTCCACTCACCTGTTAGTAACCAACCTCATTAGATTTTCTGTGTTTCTTTTTGCACAGATGAACAGGTATCTGTGTCTTGTCCTACACGCAATTCTTTCTTACATGCAGGGAAGCATGCCAGACATAGTCTTTGGGCTTTGCTTGTTTACCTGGCAGTATGTCCTAACAACTATTCCACACCAGTCCATAGAAATCGTCCTGGTTCTTCCATCATGGCTGCTTAGTACTGCGTTGTATGGATGTATCGCAGATTATTCGGCCACCCTCCCAGGAATAGGCATTTAGGTTCTTTCCAATATTTTGTAATTGCATACAATTCTTCAATGAACAGCCCGGTATATATGTTTTTTTATACTGTTAGAGATGTATCTTCAAGATAAATTCCTGGAAGTGAGATTGGTGTGTCAAAAAATGAACACAAATGTAAGGCTGGTTATAGTGGCTCATTCCTGTAATAATTCCAGCACTTTGAGAGGCTGAAGCACAAGGATCACTTGAGGCCAGGAGTTTAACACCAGCCTGGGCAACATAGCAAGATCCTGTCTCTACAAAAAACAAAATTAAAAAAATTAGCTAGGCATGGTGTTATGTGCCTATAGTCTCAGCTACTCAGAAGGCTGAGGTAGAGGGCTTTCTTGGGCACAGACCTTGGAAGTTGCAGTGAGCTATGATGGTCCCATTGCGTTCCAGCCTGGGTGACAGAGTAAGACTCTGTCTCAAAAAAAAAAAAAAAGAAGTAAACACAAATGTAGTTTTGTTAGATATTGCCAATGGCCCTCCAGAAAGCTTGTACCAATTTGCAGTCCCATCAGCAATGTATGAGAGTATCTTTTCCCCCAAAGCCTCATCAACAAAGTGTTTACTTTACTTTTTAGTTTTTGCAATTCTGATAGATGAGAAATGGTATCTCAGTGTAGTTTAATTAGCATTTTTCTAATTATGAGTGACTTGGAACATCTTTTCATATGCTTAAGAGTCTTTTTGATTTTGTGTATGTGTGTGTGTGTGTGTGTGTATAAATTATCTGTCCATGTCTTTTCTCTTTTTTCCACTGGTTTTTTGGTCTTTTATCCTCAATTTAAAGAGTTTTTCTTTTATGTTAAGAATATTAGTTTTTATTTATGATACATGTTTCCAGTAATTTCTCTTAATTAGTTTATTGATTTTTTGACATTTTTCTTTGCCATGCAACAGGGTTTTTGTGCAATCAAATATCAATCTTTCCTTCTATCACATATGGATTTTGAATCACAGTTAGAAAGCCTTTTCTCATACCCAGGTTAAAGAGAAATTCACCCAGTTTTCTTCTGGTATTTATATCATTTCATGTTTTACATTTAAATTCTTAATTCATTTGGAATTTATTCTTATGTGTGGTATATGGTATGAGTTTTACTTTATCTCTTTTCAAATAACTATCCAGTTATCATGACCTCATTTTTTTAAATGTTCATTTACGCCTCAGTGATTTGAAAGGTTACTTTTATCATTTATTCAATTTTTACATATACTATGGTCCATTTCTGGATCTATATTTTATTCCACTAGTCTATTGGTCTATTCTTTTATTGATACTCTTTGAATTAAATAGGCTTTCTAGGCATTTTTAAAAAAACTTTTATTTTGAGCTAATTATAGACCCACATGAAATTTTACGAAGTAATCAAAAGAGAGATCCCATACCCCTTCACTCAGTTTCCCCCAGTGGTAACAAATTGTATAACCCTATCACAGTATCACAACCAGGACGTTGACATTTGGTATAATGCAGCCACCTATTCAGATTTTACCAATTTTGCATACTTATTTGTGTGCACATGTGTAGGTACTTGATTCAAAGCAGTTTTAGCAAATGTGTAGATTCGTGTGATGACAGTCAAGATAAAGGACAGCGTGATCACCACCCAGATCCACAATCCTCTGTGTTGGTCTTTTATACCAAATCCACTTCCCTTTTGATCTTCCCTAGACCAAGTTCCAAACATGGCAACCGTTAATCTGTTCTCTATCCCTATAATTCTGTCATTTCAAAATGTTATATAAATTAAGTCCTGCAGCACATGAGATCACTTTTTACTATAGTAGCAATTTACTGCAGAGATGAACTGCTCATGGGGTGATCATTAGCATCACATGGCTTTTTAAGCAAATGCAGCACTTGGACTCACCACAATAGCAACAGGAGGTGGCTATGAAATTATTACAGCAGTACAGTATGTACTAACTATAGTTAATTTTATGTGGTTATGATTTAATACTGTGTTTTTACATCTGTTAATGTTTCTCTCAACTGTGAATGGTGCCACGTACAGTTTGTGTTGTGTGTACGTTTTGATAAATCTGAACTTTTTACACTAGATTTCTGTGTATTTTATGGTAGCAGATGATAAGCTAGGCTATTATGTACATATGAAGTCAGACAATTAAGTTTAGAAACTCACCCTAGAGAAAATGCTACTTACCTCCTTGCTGAATATTACTATGGTCACTTTCAAGGTTCCCTTCGGAAGCTGGGCAAAGATACCAGCACCTAGGCCACCCTTCAAAGCACTTTTGAAACTCTTTTTCTGGAATGACCACCAGAGCTGTCATCATCTCACAGTTAAGTTTGCGAACTCACCCTAGAAAAATACATACCTCATTGCTGAATATCACTATGGTCACCAGCTGACCAAGTGGGAGGTACTTTGAAGGTGAACACAGTGATATTTAGCAAAAGGTAAATGAGGTATGGAGCACTTTCTCTAGGATGAGTTTGAGAATTTACTCCTCAGACCTTGTATATGTTTATGCATTCATGACCCACCTTTTTCTCAATTTTTTTGGTATTTCTAGGCTGCACGGGTTATCTGTGAGTTTTTTCAAATTGTTGCGAATCTCCAAAAAATTTTCTAACATATTTATTGAGAAGAATTGTATATAAGTGGACCCATGTGGTTCAAGGGTCAACATATTTCTCTCAGTCTCTCGCTCTCTTGCTCTCTCTGTCTCACACCTTTTCTTTATCCATTCATCTGTCAGTGAACAGAGGTTGTTTCTCTCTTTTAGCAATTATGAATAATGAATGTGGAAGTACAGATATCTCCTCAAGATACTGATATCAATTTCCTTTGGCTAGATAGCCTGAAGTGGGACTACTGGATGATATGGTGCTTCTACATTTAACTGTTTTAGGAACCTTCTTCGCACTGTCTTCCATAGCGACTATTCCAATTAACACTTGTCCCTTTATAACAGTCACCCTAACTGATGTCAGGTGATATCTCATTGTGGTTTGCATTTGCCTGAGGATTAGGGATCTTTTTTTTTTTTTTTTTTGAGACAGAGCCTCAAGCTGTCACCCTGGATAGAGTGCCGTGGCATCATAGCTCACAGCAACCTCCAATTCCTGGGCTCAAGCGAGTCTCCTGCCTCTGCCTCCCAAGTAGCCGAGACTACAGGCGCCCGCCCAGACATTTTTTGGTTGCAGCTGTCATTATTGTTTGGCGGGCCCGGGCTGGATTCGAACCCGCCAGCTCAGGTGTACGTGGCTGGCACTTTAGCCTGTTGAGCCACAGGCACCGAGCCGAGGATTAGGGATCTTAAACATCTTTTCGCGTATCTGTTGGATATCTGTAGGTATTCTTTAGAAAAATGTCCATTCAGATCATTTGCCCATTTTTTTGTATAGTGAAAAAGTGGGGTCCAACTTCATCCTTTTGCATGTGGATATTCACTTGTCCCATCACCGTTTGTTAAAAAGACTATTATTTCACATTGAATTGTCTAGGCACTCTTGTCAAAAATCAATTGACCGTAAATGTAAGATTTATTTCTTGGCTCTGAATTCTGTGCTTTTGATCTACACATTGATTTTCATGCCAGTATGGTGTTGTGTTTTTAATTTCAGTTTCTCAATGTTAATTGTATGTAAAAATGTGATCGATTTTTTATGTGTTGGTTTTATATCCTGCTGCTTTGCTGAACTCATTTAGTAGTTCTAGTAGTTGTTTTGTTGACTATTTTGAGTTGTCCAGGTAGACTTTCATGTTATTTGTAAACAGGAATAGATGTATTGCATCCTTTTTGATCTGTATATCTTTTATTTCATTTTGTTGTCTTATTATGCTGGCTAAAACTATATTTTATTCCATAGCTTTGGTGACAGTGGACATCCTTGCCTTGTTGCTAGCTTTAGGGTGAAAGCACTCAGTCTTATGCCATTAAGTTCAGTCGAACTTTGAACAACTTGGGTTTGAATTTTTCAGATCCACTTTATGCAGATTTTCCTCAACCAAAGGCAGATTCAAAATATTCATTGGATTTGAAACCAGTGTATATGGAGAACCAACTTTTTATGTATATGAATTTTGCATGCCTTGAATATGCACCGATTTAGGTATATGTGAGGGGTTCTGGACTCAATCTCCACCCTCACATACCCACAGGTGACTGTACAATGTTATCTCTAGGACTTTTGTAGATGCTATTTATCAACTTGAAGAAGATCTTTTTTATTCCTAGTTTTCTGAGAGTTTTATTATTATTATTATGAATGGATGTTGAATTTGTCAAATGCTTTTTGTGCATCAATTGATATGATCATGTGATTTTTCTTTTGTAACCTGTTAATCTTTAATCTTGTGGGTAATATAGACTAACGTCCAAATGGTGAATGAGCCTTGCTATCATGGGATAAACTGCCCTTGGTTATGGTGTATTTTTAAATACATTCCTAGGTTGGATTTACTAATATTTTGTAGATTTTTAAAATTTAAGTTAATGAAATATTCTTATTTTAATTTTCTTTTTCTGTACTGTCTTTGCATGATTTTGGTATCAGAGTCATAAAATGAGTTGAAAAATCTTCCTGTCTCTTCTCCTTTCTGGAAGTAATTGTGTAAAAGTAGTACTAATTCTTCCTAACATCTGGTAAAATTTTCCCCTGAAACCACCTAGGCCTAGGTATTTTTTTAAAAAGTGTTTAACTACAAGTTCATTTCCTTAAGAGTTGTAGGAGCAATTTGGGTTATATATTCCATATTGTGTAAGTTATAATAGTTTGCAAATGATTTTTAAAGAATTTTTGCTTGTATATTCATGAGGATTTTTCATCTATAGTTTTCCTTTTTTGTACCATGTTTGCCTGATTTTCAAATAGGGTAATATTATTTTCATAAAATGGATTGAGGCATGTTCACTCCTCTTCTATGTTCTGGAAGAGAATGTGTAGAATTGGTATTAATTTTTCTATAATGTTTTGTAGAATTCTCTAATGAAACCATCTAGGTCTGTAGACTTGGGGGGAGAGTTTTTAAATTATGAATTCAACTTCCTTGTATATTCAAAAGATTGGTAGTTTGTGCTGTGCAAGTAATTGGGCCATTTTATCTAAGTGGCCCAATTCTCTCAGATGAAATTTACATGTGTAAAGTTTTGGGTAATATTCTCTGATTATTATTTTGATGTCTATTTGATCTGTAAGTGATATTCCCCGCTTCATTCCTGACTTTGGTAATTTGTGTCTTTTCTATTTTCAGTCTTACTAGAGGTCAATTTTATTGATCTTTTCAAATAATTAGTTTTTGTTTTATTGATTTTCTCTATTTTCAGTTTTCAACTCTATTAATTTTACTGGTCTATCTTGGCATATGTTCTATGGACACTTCAAACAAAAGTGTAATGTGCTATTGTTGGGTGGAGCATTCTATAAATGTCATCTAGATCCTGTTTTTCTGTGGAGTTCTTCATCTTTGCTCATTCCATCTAGTAATTGTATCTACATTTGAAAGTGGGGTGCCGACACTTCCAACTATAATTGTGGATTTGTCTAGTTCTCCTTTTAGCTCTCTCTGTTTTTGCTTCATGTGTTTTGAGACTATTGTTTGGTGCCTCCACATTTAGGATTATTATGTCTTCCTAGTGGATTGCTTATTTTGTCATTATTTAATGTCTAAGAAGTTTTGTGTGTGTGTGTGTGCTTAAGTCTTTTCCTGATACTAATAATATAGCCACTACTGCTTTTTTGAAATTAATATTTGCATGGTATATCCTTTCACATCCTTTTACTTTCAACTTACATATGCTGCTGCATTTGGGGTATCTCGTAATTGATAGGTTTAGACTATATAAATGTAAAGTAAATGTGGATATATTGTGGCTTAAGTCTCTGTTTTATTATTTGTTTACTCTTGGCTTCCTCTGGCTCTTGTTCCTCTATTCCTTTTTTCTTGCATACTCAGCTTATTTAATTATATTTTAGGATTCCATCTGGGTTTATATTTTATGTCTTTTAGTATATCACGTATATAGTCTTCTTAGTCGTTACTCAAGGTCTTACAGTATACATAAATAATTTATCATAGTCTACATTATATTACTTTGATTTAAGTGTAGAAATCACTTAGGTCCTTTTACCCAACCTACTTTTAAAATATAATTATCTTAAGTATTTCCTCTATACACTTTGGATATCAGATGAGATACCGTTATAATTTTTGCTTCATCCATGGAACACAATTTAAGAAACTCATGAAAAGAATAGTAGTTTATCATACTTATCACTATTTTTTCTTTTTCCTATTTTGAATTTCTTCTTTTTGAAGTTTCAATCTTTTTCTATTGTCTTTCTCTTTAGCAAACTTACATTAGGCATTCTTTAAGGGTAGGATTATTAGCAATAACATCTTGTAGTTTTCCTTCATCTGAGAATATCTTGATTTCTCCTTCATTACTGAAGGATATTTTTGCCAGATATATAATTTGGACTTGACAGTTCTTTTCCTTCAGTACTTGAAAAATGTAGTGCCACTTCCTTCTGTACTCCATGGTTCCTGAAGATAAATCTCTTGTCATTTGAATTGGTGTTCTTCTTTAAGTAATGTATCATTATTGTGTGATTGCGCTCAAGATTTTTTTCTATGTCTTTAATTTATGGAAGTGTAATTATAATGTGTCTTGTTATAGATTTCTTTGGATTCATCCTGTTTGGAGCTCTCAGATTCTTCAATCTGTAGGTTTATGATTTTCACAAATTTTGAAAAATTTTAGCAAGTATTTTTTGGACTAATTTTTCTTATATACCTTGGATCTTCTGTTATTGTTCCACAGGCCTCAGAGCCCACTGATCTTCTCTTTTAAAAAAAATTACTTTCTTTCTGTTGTTCACATTGGATAAATTCTACTGATGTGTCCTCAAAGTTCCTTAATTCTATATTCTCTCATCTCCACTCAACTAATTAATTAGCCCATTCAATGAGATAATTTATTTTGGTGATATTTTTAATTTCTACACTTGATCTTAGCCAAAAGGCCAAGAATCAATATTTTTCAGCTCTATTTGATTCTTTTTTTAATAACATATTTCTCTGCTAAAATTTTGTATTTTGTTAATTTAAATATATATATATATTTAAATTAACAAAATACAAATATATATATATATATATATAGCCTCCCTAAGCCTCTCTCTCTCTCTTTTCTTTTAATTATTAAATCATAGCTGGGTACATTAGGGCAATCAAGGGGTACAATGTGCAGGTTTCATATACAATCTGAAATGTTTTAATCAGACTGTTTAACATAGCCTTCATGGCATTTTCTTAGTTATTGTATGAAGATATTTGTATACTGCATTTAGTAAGTTCTGCCTGTACCCTTCAAAGATGCACTGTAGGTGTGGCCCCACCAATTACCTCCCTCAATCCCAACCTTCCCCCTTCCCTCCCTTCCCATATTCTTGTGCTACAGTTGGGTTATAGTCTTTTTTTTTTTTCCCTGATAGTTTTGGTTTTTTTATTTTTATATTTCAGATGAATATGAGGGTACAAATGTTTAGGTTACATTCTTTTAGTTTCTAAGATAGAGTTCAAGTTATAGTTGAGCCCTTCACCCACAGGACATTCTGTATGCCCTCATATTTTGTCCATTTGGTGAGAGTACAATTCTTTTTTTTTTTTCTCTTTTTTTTTTTTATTGAATCATAGCTGTGTACATTAGTTCAATCATGGGGTACAGTGTGGGGGCTTCACATGCAATCTGAGATATTTTTATCAACCTGATTGACATACCATTCATGATATTTTCTCATTTACTATATG
>CAUYON010141263.1:0-32400 GCA_963573935.1 Arctocebus calabarensis
TTAAATTCTCTTATTCTTCTGCCTTCTTAAATCTGTTGAACCCTTCTGGTAATTTTTTTTTATTTTCAGCTATTATATTTTCTTCCTTCCTTCCTTCCTTCCTTCCTTCCTTCCTCCCTTCCTTCCTTCCTCCCTCCCTCCCTCCCTCCCTCCCTCCCTCCCCCCTCCCTCCCTCCCTCCCTCCCTCCCTCCCTCCCTCCTTCCCTTCCTTCCTTCTTTTGTTTTTGACAGTCTCACTCTGTAACCCTGGGTAGAGTGTATCAGCATAGTTTACAGCAGCCTCAAACTCCTGGGCTCAAGTGATCCTCTTGCGTCAGGCTCCCAAATAGCTGGGACTGCAGGTGCCTGGCAGAAGACATGGCTAATTTTTCTATTTTTTTAGGAGAGGCAGGAGTCTCTTGCTGAGTCTGGCCTTTAGCTCCTGAGCTCCAGGGATCCACCCATCTCGGCCTGCCAGAGTGCTAGGATTATAGGCATGAGCCACTGTGCATGGCCCACACCTATTATATTTTTCAGCCCCTAAATTTCTAGTTAGTTCTTTTTTTTTTTTTTGAGACAGAGCCTCAAGCTGTCACCCTGGATAGAGTGCTCTGGCATCACAGCTCACAGCAACCTCCAATTCCTGGGCTCAAGCAAGTCTCATGACTCTGCCTCCCAAGTAGCTGGGACTACAGGCCCCTGCCACAATGCCCAGCCATTTTTTGGTTGCTGCCATCATTGTTGTTTGGCAGGCCCGGGCTGGATTCGAACCTGCCAGCTCAGGTGTATGTGGCTGGTGCCTTAGCCTGTTGAGCCACAGGCGCCGAGCCTCTATTTAGTTCTTTTTTATAGTCTCTGTTTCTTTATTGTTGTTCTCTATTTGTCGAGACATTATTCTTCCAGTTTCCTTCAGTTCTTTGTCAGTGGTTTCCTTTAGTTCTTTCAGTATATATAAGACAATTAATTTAAAGTCTGTGTATACTAAGTCCAGTTTTCTGGGCTTCCTTTGGGATGTTTTTTGTCTGTTTCTGGTTTTTGTTTCTATAACAGAGCTATATGTTCCTTTGTGTACCTCATAACTTTTGTTGAAAATGTGATACTTTGAATATATACAATGTGGTTAACTCTGGAAATCAAATTTTGTTTCCTTACTTTGCTGTTATTGCTTATTATGAGTTATAATCATGTATTTAGTGATGTTTTCTCCAAATGATTTAAAAAAAATCAAAATCTTACTCTGTCACCTCAGGCTGCAGTGGTATGTAGACAGCTTACTCACAATTCAAATTCCTGAGCTCAAGAGCTCCTCCCACCTGGTCTCATGGAATGATAGGATTATAAGTCTGAGCCACCAAGCTGTATTTTTCTTTTTTCATTTTAAAAAAAAATTTCAGATTAATATGAGAGTACAAATGATTAGGTTACATTATTTACATTTATTAGGTAAAGTTCAAGTTGTAGTTGAGCCTTTCACCTGGGTTTGTGCTGTATACACAATTCATGTTAGGTGAGAGTGTACCAATCCCCCTCCCACCTCCCATCCCTCCACTTGAATTTGTGTTTTCCTCTTATTTAAGAGTGTAGTTGTTTATCTATTGATTTCACATTAGTATTGAGTACAGTGAATATTTGCTTTTCTATTCTTGTGATACTTTTCTAAGAAGAATGTTCTTCAGCTCCATCCAGGTTAATATAAAAGATGTAAAGTCTCCATCTTTTTTATGGCTGCATAGTACACCATGGTATATATATACTACAGTTTGTTAATCCATTCATGTATTGACAGGCACTTGGGTTGATTCCATATCTTGGTGATTGTGAATTGAACTGTGATAAACATTCTAGTGCACATGTCCTTATGGTAAAATGATTTTTTTTTTTCATTCTGGGAGATACTTACTAATGGGATTGCAGGATCAAATGAAAGGTCTACTGTTAGCTATTTTAGGATTCTCCATACTTCTTTCCATAAAGGCTATATTTATAATCCTGCCAGCAGTGTAAAAGTGTTCACTTCTCTACACATTCACACCAGCATCTGCAGCTCTGGGACTCTGTGATGTGGTATATTCTTACTGGAGTTAGTTCATCTCTCAAAGTGGTTTTGATTTGCATTTCTCTTATGATTAGGGACAATGAGCATTTTTTCATGTGTCTGTTGGCCATTCATCTGTCTTCTTCAGAAAAGGTTCTGTTCATGTCTGTTGCCCACTTATGGGACTGTTTGCTCTTTTCTTGTTTAATTTGAATTCTCTGTAAATTCTAGTTATCAGCCCTTTGTCAGATTTGTAGCATACAAATATCTTGTCCTATTCTGAAGCCTGTTTGCTTTAGTTGTCATACCCTTTAGTACACTGATGAGTGCAACAAATATCTTCTCCCATTCTGAAGGCTGTTTGCTTTAGTTGTTGTAACCATTAGTATACTGGAGGTATATATCAGTGTCATTTTAATTTGCATTTTCTTAATAATTAATGATGTTGAACATCTTTTCTTGTGCTCATTGGCTTATTGTGCTCATTGGCCATTTGCATGTCTTCTTTAGAAAAATGTCTATTTAAGTCTTTGCCTTCTTTTTATTTGTGTTATTTGAGATTGTTAGGTTGTTAAGTTGTAGAAGTTCTCATATATTCCAGATAATAATAACCCTTTGCCCATACAGATAACTACTGATTGACAGTGGTTCGACTTACAATTTTTTGACTTTATGATGATATAAAAATGATATGCATTCAGTATACTCCTTGTCTTACAATGGGGTTATGTCTGGGTAAACCCATTTTAAATTGGAAATATCCTAATTTGAAAATGTACTTTTGCCTTCCAATATTTTCAACTTATCTTAGGTTTCTTGTACATAACTTCCATGATAAATTGAGGAGTATCTATATCCAATTTGAAATTATTTTCTTAAATTCTGAGGGTCGCCTTTTCATTCTTTCAGTTGTTTCCTTTGATATACAAAGTTTTAAGTTCAATGTAGTCCCATTTGTCTTTTTTGGATTTTGTGACCTGTGCTCTTGGTGTCATATCCCTGACACTTCCTCTGATGAAGTAGAATTCTAGAGAAATTTGAATTTGGTCACTAGAAGGAAGTTTTTCGCTCTCACTTTGCTCCTCTTCTAGGAGTAACAACAGCATCCGAGTTTTACTTCAACAGTAGGAACATTACCTCATCAGTAGGACCTTTCTGGATTATCTTCTCATTAAATCCAGTGTGTTTAGCATATGGATTTTGAGGAGAGTATGATAAAATTGTTTGTATTAGATGGGATACTCATATATTGTATTTTGTCATTCAGATCATATAATTTCATTAATCTTCTACCTGGTGCACCCCAAGTATTCTTTTTATTCCTTTTGTGTGGATTAAATATGTACTATTTTTTCCATATTCAGTAAACAGTTACTTGAGCACCTACTGTGCATTTTGTTAGGTTCTCTTAATATATATATATATCCTTGCTGCTATGGTAAATTAGAGGCAATAAGTTTACTAATCAGCTTTTGTATACTATGCAACAAGTAACTTCAGTAGAGGTATGCACAAGACACTATGAAGAGCTGAGCAGGAGGCATCTGAATCAGATTAGGAGAGTAAGGGAAGACTTCTTGTAGGATGTGAAGCTAAAGCTGAATTTCAAAGGGTAAGTAAAGTAACATATGAAGTTACTTACTAAATGGATGTTGGGTTAATGAATCCTAATTTGGTGAATCTGGGAGAAGGATATTTGTAGCAAGGGTGCAAAGTAGAAAAGCATGAAATGTATGTGGCACATTCAGGGATTCTTTTAACAGTAGAGTATGAATTAAGCAAAGGATATACTTGTAGGGGTGTGGGAGGAAGTAGCCATCATTCTGTCTTCACCCCTTTAGATAAAATCTCAGTTTGTATTACTTTCCCCTTTCCCTGCAGTCTACCCTTCCCTGGAGTCTGATGATGATGATCCTGCTTTGAGATCACGACCCAAGAAAAAGAAGAATTCAGATGATGCTCCATGGAGTCCTAAAGGTGATCTGTTTCTTAAACTTTGTAAAGGTTGGCAGGGGGGAAAATAGGCTGGATATAGGCAAACATTTAGTATCAGAAGACTTGAATTAGTCATTTATTTGTTATTCACAGAACATTTGTTGAGTGTTTGCTGTGTTCCAGGCACCATGTTAGTTGCTAGAGTTAAAAGGGATTAATAAGACATAGACTTTATGTAGTAAGTCTAACAATTAGAGGTAGTAGAACATATGACTTTTGACAATATATGACTTGAGGTGAAAGGAGGAAGACCTTGTTAGCAAGTAATTTAAGGCTTCTGAGAACATTCTTATGTCATCATTTTGTCAAGGAGGGACATTCTGCTCACTGTATTTAGCTCTACTAGGCTCAAAACTGTCATCTGAACTGAGACACCATCTCTGAGGAAGGAAGGAAAGGTGATCATTGAGTTAAAGATGGAATTTAGAGGATGATGAAAATAATTTTCATTTCCTTGGATGGATGGTTTTCACATTGAGGATGCATCAAGTTAACTTTTGCTACTTAACAAACTATCTACAACTTAGTAGCTTAAAACACCAATTGATTATTTCTCATGTTTCTGTAGGTTGGCTGAGCTGTTCATCTAGTCTGAGCTACCTTGACAGGGGCTGGAAGGTCTCAAAAGATATTCCACAGGTGTCTGGGACCTAAGTTAATTGCTAGGGCCTCTCTCCTCATGGTCTTTCATCTATCCAGCCAGCCTAGGTTTTCTCATAATGTGGCAGAAGGGTTTCTAGCAGTATACAAGCACTTTTCAATCCTTTGCTTGTGTCAGATTTGCTATAGTCTCATTGGCCACAGGAAATTACTTTGCTACACCTTGATTCCATAGGTACAAAAATAGATTACACCTCTTGAGAGGAGAGCCATAAGGTTACATCGCACAGGTCATGCATACAAGGAGATGTGAGCAAACTGAGGGCCATTACTGCAACAAGCTATCATGGGGGCACTGCTGTCTCAGTACCTGTGGTTCACCAGGAGATAAAGGGCCTGTTGCTGCCACCCAGCCCTGTTTAGCCTTTCTTGTATTTGCTTGAGGTTCGGGGAGTGGGGAACCAGGGCATTTCTCTTAATGAATCAGTCAACAAGTATTTTATTTTATTTTATTAATTCAGGCCTATGTCCTAATTTTATTTTCTCCTATAATTTCTAGTTTTATTTTCTCCTATCAAACTTTCCTGATTAACATTGTGGAAAATTTTTGGAAAATACTGAAAATAGAGGGAATTGTAAAGAAGAAACCACCCATGATTCTGCCACTCAGAAGCAACCATTATTCATATTTTGTCATATTTTCTCCTAGATTTTTTTTCTTTTTATTGTTGAAATTACAGTTTTGGGTAGCGCCTGTGGCTCATTGAGTAGGGCCCTGGCCCCATATACCAAAGGTGGTGGGTTCAAACCTGGCCTCGGCTGAACTGCAAAAACAGAAAAATAGCCGGGCGTTGTGGCGAGCGCCTGTAGTCCCAGCTACTCGGGAGGCTGAGGCAAGAGAATTGCCTAAGCCCAGGAGTTGGAGGTTGCTGTGAGCTGTGTGACGCCATAGCACTCTACCGAGGGCGATAAAGTGAGACTCTGTCTCTACAAAAAAACAACAACAAAAAAGAAATTACAGTGTCAATCATATATTCTACTTACAAAATTTTTTTTTGACAGTTTCACTCTGTTGCCCCAGGCTATAGCTGGAGTGCTGTGGCTTTAGCCTAGCTCATAGCAACCTGAAACTCCTATGTTCAAGTGATCCTCCTGCCTCAGTCTCTCTAGAGTATCTGGAACTATAGGCACCTGCTGCAACACCCAGCTAATTTTTCTATTTTTAGTTGATACTGGGTCTCGCTCTTGCTCAGGCTGGACTTCAGCTCCTCAGCTCAAATGATTCTCTGGCCTTGGCTTACCAGAGTGTTAAGATTACAGTCATGAGCCACTGCTCCTGGCCCCTGCTTTAATTTTTTTTTGCCTTTTAATCAAAGTAGTAGCTATAGCAAATCAAATATTATGGAGGAATTTAGGATGAAAAGCAATGATTTCACTTTACCCACTTCAACGCCTTACCTGAGAGGTAGCCTCATAGTTTTCATTTTCTGGTAGATACCCCCCCAAACTCAAGATATTAGAGTTTAAGGCAAGAGGTTCACTTGAGCCCAGGAGATTGAGGTTGCTGTAAGCTATGATGACACCACAGCCTGAGGCAACAAAGTGAGACTGTCTCAAAAACAAAAAAAGATAGTAGAGTTTATACTACTATTGCTTGATTTATCAACTTTATTTCTCCTTTCCTCAACTTCTGTTAGTCTCTCTTGATTGCCATTTTATAAGTTATGGTATTAGTGCCCTTAGTCTTTCTTCCCTCCTACAACTTTCTGTGAACCATACTTTTTTGTTTATGCTATCTTATGATTAATACTCTACCTTGACTAGAAGTTGACTGTAAGAATTTAAAACCAATAATTATGTCTGGACTTTTACCTTGATATGATCTTGTGAGCATGATCTTATGCTGTTGTTTATGAATAATATTTTTAATGGCTACTAAATATCTATTACATGGGTATACTTAATTTAACTAACTCCTCTTTTAATGTGAGACATTTGGGCTATTGCCAAGTTTTCATAGATAGTGATAACATTTGAGATGAAAATCTTTATATAAAAATGTTTGTATTCTGAATATTCACTTAGGATGGACCCCCATGAAAACCTTAGAAGGGTCAACATATGTGAGGATATAAAGTGGAAAGTCTTCCCCGAACTGTCCCACAGCCTTCCAATTTCCCACTTGGAGTCATCTAGTCATCTTATCATTTCAGAGATATTTATGTATAAACAAGCAAATATATGCATATATTTCCATTCCCTCCCCTTTTTTACTCAGTTAGAAGCATACTTTATACATCATTATGTGCTTTCCTTTTCTTAATACATTTTAGAGATTGTTTACATACCCACAGCAATGCATAAGAGTGCTTTTTTCCTTAAACTATGGCCAATACACTTTTAATATGAATGTTTTAAAAGCTCTTGATACATAATGCTAAAATGCTTTTCAGAGAAGTTATACCAATTTTCATTTCCTTCAGCCATGTATGAGTGCTTGTTTATGAAATCCATGCAGACATTGAACATAATAGTTAGGAATAGTCTTTGCCTATGAGTAATAGAAACCTCTCAAGCATCCTTAGTGATTTGTTATTTCCTCAGGATCACAAGATGGCTACTTGACCTCCAGCACTGGGGTCTTTGTTGTAGTCAAAAAGAAGGGAAAAACAAAAGGAAAAGAACAAGCCTTCTGAGTACCCCCTTTACTCAGGAGTTTTAACTTGTACTGTTTAAAAACATCTCTTTGGTTAAAAATGTGTCACATGGCCAAGACTATCAGAAAGGCCAGGAAGTATAGTTTTTATTTAGGTGTATTGCTGTCCCACAAAATCAGAGTTTTTATTAGTAAGCAAGTGGGAAAGGCAGAATAGTTAACATGGTTGAGAATGGGAAATTTTGACTGTAAGTTTTTGATCTTTGGTAATTCACAGACAAACAGTAGCATCTCATTGATTTCATTTGCATGTCTTTGATTAATCATTTTTATATATTTGCATTAGCATTAGAATTTTTTGTAAATTTTGTTCCTATCCTTTGCCCATTTATCCATGTAGGTCCTCAAGCTTTTCAAATTGTTCTTTTTTATGTAGTCAAGAAATAGTCATCCTTTGTTTCAAATACACACACAAATATATATGTACACATATAGTAGAACCTCTATAGCTGACAACCTCTTTAAAGTTGATGTAATTTTCATGACCAAACATTCAAGACCAAACATGTACCACATGTATGTGTCAGTACAGTAGGCCTAGTTCCATATTGTGTTGAGAGAGGGTCTAAATTGGTTGCTCCCTCCATATAGGTAATTATTAATGCTAGAATCATATTTCCACTAAGCTGAAATGCTTTTTCTGCCATGTCTACTGACTCATACATGTCATGGGCTGTTTGAGGAACATCTGTTTTGTGTCGTCAATCTTCTGTCTGTTCTCATGCCTATTTGTGACTTTGGAAATCTCCAAACTTCAAAAAAGTGACTTTTAGGCCAGTGCACTGGCTTACATCTGTAATCCCAGCACTCTGGGAGGCTGTAGTAGGAGGATTACTTAAGTTCAGGAGTTCAAGACCAGTCTAGGCAACATAGCAAGACCTTGTCTTTATAAGAAAACCAAACATTTGCTGGGTGTGGTTGCACATGCCCCTAATCCTAGCTACTCAGAAGGCTGAGGCAGGAGGACCACTTGGGCTCAGGTGTTTAAGGCTGAAGTGAGCTATATTGACACCACTGCACTCTAGCCTGGGTGACAGAGCAATACCCTGTCTCAAAGAAAAAAAGTGTTGGACTTTTACTTAACTAAAAATGAAAAGATAATCCCTTAATATGAAAAATATCTAGCTTAAACTAATAGGATGAAACTACAGAACAGAGCTGCTTTTAATTGGTGTTTATAGACATTTAGATTTTTAAATCTCCTAAAATTGCATTAAAATTTCATGTAAATGCATGTATATATATTTCTTTAGCTAATAACTTTTATCACATTTTCAAAGTGTGTTCTTAACCTAAAAAAGATTAAGGAAGGCATTATACTATAGGTATTCCATTAAAGTCAGTAATAAAAAATTTGCCCACTAAAACTGCTATTGTTTAGTATTGTTCTAGAAGTTCTAGCCAGTGTCATTAGGAGTGAAGCAGAAATAATAATTATAACTATTAGAAATTAATAGGCCAAATTGGCTTGCCCCTTTCTCATTGGGGGTTGTGCTTCTCTTAATGCTTATTCATAGAATATGTGATTGTACATAGCTTCCTAGAAGGGCTGATATCTCCTGCCTCCTTGAAAGAACCTGTGTATGTGTTTAGTCCATTAAGGGAACTGATTCAGAGTTGATCTAAGAGAGGCAGGTAACAGCATAAGCAGCCAAGTTTTTAGAAGGTTCTAGGCACTGTGCAGGAGCAAAGGTACAGGGAGTAGAAATAAGCAAGCAAAGGACATGGGATCACTAGACTGTTGGGTGGGAAGACCCAGTGGCTGGGGAGGTTCTCCTCTGTTCTACATCACCACATTAACGCCCTTATATGTGCAGTCATGCACCATTCGGGTCTCAGCCTCTTCAGCCGAGTCCTCTACTTCCTGACCATGGATCCCTGAAAAGTAAACAAGCTTTGGGCCTTCATGAAAATGTGTAAGCAGGATCCAATCATTCTTTACACTGAGGATATGTTTCCTGAGGGAGTGGGTGGAGAGAATGGGAAGCTAAAATTGGAAGAGAATGTCAAGGAAGAAAAGTACAATGAAAAGGTGGAGGAAAACAAGACAGAGGAACCATCAAGTGAGAAAAGTTATCCAGAAATTGGTAATGAAGGTATGATTGAACCAGACACTGGTGCACTTCAAGAAATGGGAGATGAAAAGGTAGAGATAACCAAGGAGATGAGGGATCAGACAGATGATAAGAAAGTGGCTGTCATTGAAGCCCTAAATGATGGTGAACTATAGAAAGCCATTGACTTGCTCACAGATGCCATCAAGCTAAATCCTTGATTGGCCATTTTGTCTGCCAAGAGAGCCAATGTCTTCATTAAATTACTGAAGCCAAATGCTGTCATCTGAAACTGACAGAACCATTTAGATAAATCTCAATTCAGCAATTCAACTCAGGCTTACAAGTGGAGAGGGAAAGCCCACAGACTTCTGGACCTTTGGGAAGAAGCAGCTTATGATAATTGCCCTTGCCTATAAACTGGATCATGGCAGTGATGTTTGTGCAATGCTGAAACCTAGAACCCTCCAAATTGCAGGACATCAGAGAAAGTATGAGCAAAAGGGTAAAGAGCCAGAAATTAAAAAATAGGAAGAGTTGAGAAGGCTTGTGAGAAAGGCCACAGGGAGGAAGAAGCCAGATGACAATCAGGAGCTCAGTGTAGCTCTTTTCCAGGTAGTTTTCCTAGGGTGATGCTTAGAATGGGAGGAGACACACCTGGAATGGCAGGTATGCCTGGACTCAATGAAATTCTTTGCAATCTAGAGGTCCAAGTAGCCATGCAGGATTCAGAAGTTATGGTGGCCTTCCAGGATGTAGCTCAGAACCAAGCAAATATGTTGCAATACCAGAGTAACCCAAAGGTTATGAATCTGATCAGTAAATTGTCAGCCAAATGTGGTGGTCAAGCATGATGCCCTTCTGACAAAGTCCATGCTGAAGGAAAAACAACCTGTATCACCTAACAGATGCCACAATAATACAAACCAGTGTACCTCTAACCTCATCAAGAGAGCTGGGTTGTTTTGAAGATAATCCCTTTTCTTCTTTCCTAAACGCAGCTGAAGCATTTTGCAGTGGTTTGCCATTAGGGTATTCATTCACATGATGTTTTACAACTGGAAATTATGATTTTTAAACACTTTTTTTTTTAAGAGTCTCACTTTGTTGCCCTGCGGAGAGTGCCATGGTGTCATAGCTCACCGGAACCTCCATCTTTTGGGCTTAGGTGATTCTCTTGCCTCAGCCTCCCAAGTAGCAATTTTTAAACACATTTTTAAACCTTCAAAATAAGAGGTTCTGGCATAGAACCAGGGTAAAGGTTTGTAAGAAAGGTGAGGAGGCCAGTCCAGTGACAATGAAAGATTATAATAGAGGGAAAGAGGAGAGTGGAGACTGACCTGGTGTCAACTCACTCCCATGCTGTTGTAAAAGGCTTTTATTAGCCTCATCAGTATAGCTGGAATGGGGCAGTGCCACCTGGGGCTCTTTACTGAGTGTCAGGATTATGGGGTATTCTTAGTACTGGATGGGATGTGGGTAGGGTTATTTCCAGGAACTCCCGCCTTAAGGCCCTTCAAGAGTCTGGGGAGGGGATTGCTGTTTTCTGACCTGATTTTCTATAATGGCTATTATACTCCTGTCAGGGTTATGAGAACTCCTTTTCCACAACTTGCCACTTTTTATTTTAAGGAATAGGGGCACAGAAATCTCTCAAAACTGCTTCCTGCTGGATGGGGGGATACTTTTAGGGATATAGGGGGGAGTTATAATGGTTATGAAGGTTTTGGTTTGTCTTGAGTGAGCCTCTTTTAGAAGAAGGATCTGAGTGCTGTGTTTGTTGAGTTAAACTGCAAATGGTATTCTGAATGAACTGGATTGTAGTTCATTTAAGGAGTGGACCTAGGGAAACATAAAGTAATAAAAGGAGTAAAGAGTGCTTAGAGAGAAGATCCAAGGGAGATCCAAGGTTTTGTTTCCTGTACAATTTTAACATTTCAAATAAGTCTAAGTTTTGTGAGTCAAACCAAGATTTCCAGCTGTTTTCTCTAGTCTTCAGAGGTTGGCAGCCTGTTCAGCTAATTTCTTGGTTGCCTCTTGATGAGTCCAGATTGGTTGACACAGAAGGCTGTTTCTATGTCATAGAGCGTATGAGGTCAGACAGTTAAGCTTGCAAACTCATCCTAGAAAGGGCAGTGAGGAGCGAGATTGAGATGGGGGTTCTTTTGGTCCTGACATGTGTTTTTATTGGAATGGGGAGAGGTTGCTCAGGAGGGGCCATGTTTATATTAGGAGACAGATAAGCAAGAGTATAAGTGCCTGTCCAGTTGGTAGGTAGGCAAGAAGGTTTTGTTTCCTGTACAATTTTAACATTTCAAATAAGTCTAATATGTCTCTTTTAGAATTTCAGTGGTCTTAATATTTACAAGGCTAGTTCGAGGTCAAAAGACTGAATTTAACTTAGCCAAACTATAATAATTAGAATATTTTAAAAAGCAAAAATCTTATTACTAGATAGAGAAAAGACTTAGTTTCTCAAATAATCATAGACAGCTGAAGTAATTTAACTCATTTAACATAACTTTAAGGTTTAAGTTATTGAAAAGTGTTTTCAAACCACAATATAGGCACTATTCTTGATGTCTTTTTCTGGTCCTTCTAAGTCTTAAATGGTTACCTGGTATCAAAAATGGCCACAAAGGACAGGACTTCTTTGTCCTTAATTAATTTATTAGATGTAAAGACAAAGTAGGATGAGTGGTTAACTAAGCAAACAAGGAGTAGGAGACATAGACAGAAATTTTCAAAGAGTGAAGAAGATTTGAAGGTAAGGAGTCTCAGTCCATTTTCATTGTGGTGGTAAAAGTTGTTAAGGTTCTGAAGGACGTTTAAGTTAAAGATGTTTCAGGCTATTGAGAGGCATTATTAAGTTTGTATTGAGACCCAGTCATGTTATAGAAGAGAATGAGGTGCTCAAGCTGGATATGGGGCATGAGGGTGAGGGTATTTAGGCTGCAGAGAAGTTAGGGTGAGGACAAGGATTTTCTGGGTAGGTGTCCTGAGCAGAGAGGACGTCCTTAATTTTAGTGTGACTGCCATAAGAGGTGAGGGGATGATCTTTAATCCAGACATCCTTAGAGTTAGAGAAAGTCAGAGAGTAGGGGCCCAGGGCCCAGTCAAGAAGGATGTCTGGCTTAGAAATTGGAGTAGGTATGAAGAGGGATAGAGAAAAAGGTGTCTTTTAAGTCTAGGACTGTAAACTGTGGTGGAAGGAGGAATAGTGGAGAGGAGGGTATAAGGGTTTTAGGATGAGAGAAGTTACAAGGTTGGTGGCCTCATTGACTGCCCACAGACTAGTCTAAGGACTAGTCAGAAGGAGCCATCAGGTTTGGAGACTTAGGATAGGAGTGTTGTATGGGGGAGGAGGTGGGTCAAAGAATGTGGTTTATTAGTAAATGATTAATAATTGGTTGCGATCCCCTTTATAGTATGGGTTTAAGGGGACATTGAGGTCAGTTGGGGAAACATGAAGAATAACTATACAGGACTGATGGTGTAGAGTGATTGAGGGTGGAGTGATTGAGGGTGGAGAGGTGTCCTAAACTTTAAGGACTTAACATAAAGCCTCTAGGAGGGACACCTGTGTAGATAGGGAGCGGCCTTAGAGGAGAGTAGCAGAAGTATGGGGAACTGAGAGGTATCATCAGTTTTAGGTGATGGGTAGAAAGAATAAGTGGCTTTGAGTCTGGATAGTAGGTCTCTTCCATGTAGGGGAGTGGGGGCATTTAGGAATTATTAAGAAAGAATGGGAGAATGTCAGGTGTTTTGACTGACAGGTTAGAGGTGGAGTTTTAAGTGGGATGGAGGGGATTTTATTGACTCTAATCATAGAAATGGAAGAGGGGAGTAGTGGCCCTGAAAAATCAGGCAGTACCAAGCATCCACTGGTCTTCATATCTCGGAGGAAAGAAATTCTCTTGCTAGCAACTAGAAGACAAACTCAGGGCTCTATGAAATGATTACAGTGGGGTCCTGAGAGCCTGAGTCCCTACAGTCTTCAGTAACTACTCCCCAAAATTCAGGCAGCTTGAATCCCAGCTTATTCACTGTCTTGGAAGGGGTGGCTCCAGGCCCTGCAGCCCAGGGACACTCATCCTTCCAGTGACCCTGAACACCACAGACTAGGTAGAGTCTGAGTGGAGCTTGAGGATTAGGTAGTGGCTGGCCCAGTGGCTTTGTTTGTCACTCTTATAGCAAGGACCTGCATGCTGTGCAGAATGAGGAGGGTGTTTAGGTTGTCTTGTAGAGTCCTTCCTCTGTTCCTGAAGGGCAGAGGCCAATATCTGGTACCTAGCCTGCTTAGTCTTGGCCAACTCCTCCTCTTGGTTGTTATAGACCTTAAGTCCAGTTTAACTGATTCCTTTTGGTGAGTCTGGGATCCATCTTTGAGTTTCTGAAGCTTTTTCTTATACCTGAGGCTGACTGAGAGAGAAAGTGGGTATTTAGGTACAGTCTTGGAGCCTCAGATTTGGGGTTGAGGTTGGTATATATTGTGAGGGTTTCAGTTAAGATATCTGTGAAGACTGTGTCTGCATCCCAAATATGGGCTTTTCCTCAGGAATGGTGGTAGAAGAAAGAACTATATAAATGTCCTATCATGAGAGGCCGTAGGACTGGATTAAATAATGGAACTCCTTGTAAATAAAGTAAGATCATTTGAAAAGGATCCAAGGTGTTTTCCAATGTGGAATAGATCTCCTAGGTTAAAGAGGACATGGATTCTAATAATGCCTTCAGCTCCCACTACTTCATGTAAGGGTAAAATAGTTTCTGGAAGCTGTCCTCGAGAGGATGTGTGGAGGAGAAAAGGAATCAGGTAGAGAGAGAGGACAAAGGGAGTCAGATGGAGAGGTTGAGGATGTAGGAGTTGGGGACCAAATGGGAGCAGAAAGTTTAGGAGGTGGAGAGGCATAAGGTGGGGGACAGAATGATCAGTGGGGTCGAAGTTCAAGTCAGAGGTGGAAGGTTGAGGTAGGTGGCAGCTGTTCGTTGAGAAGGAGAATTTGAAAGGTAGTATAGGTCTAGTAGCAGGGTGAAGGATGACCCTGCAGGAAGAAGAAAGCTAGGAGATAGGGAAGAAGAATATTTGAAGAGAAGGGACAAGAAAGCTTGAAGATAGGGGACCCCGACCACTTGCCATTGCGAGTTATGAATTTTTTAAGATTTTTAAGAATATTGGGGTGGTGCCTATGGCTCAGTGAGTAGGTCACTGGCCCCATATACCGAAGGTGGTGAATTCAAACTCGGCCCCGGCCACACTGCAACAAAAAAATAGCCGGGTGTTGTGGCAGGCGCCTATAGTCCCAGCTACTCAGGAGGCTGAGGCAAGAGAATTGCCTAAGCCCAAGAGCTAGAGGTTGCTGTGAGCTGTGAGGTCACAATACTCTACCAAGGGTGACAAAGTGAGACTCTGTCTCTTAAAAAAAAAAAAAAAGGAAAGAAAGAGTTTTAAGAATACTTAAATTGAAAGTGTCAATTTTAGGCTAATTTTATTGGGGCCAGGCAGTACTGCAAAGGTGGTTTGATGTCTCCTGTTAAACCCAGGCTACTAAGGTTTTTGAAGAAACTGCCAAGTGGCAGGTTTTAGGAGGGAGTGGAATAACAACTGCCCATGGCATGTCAGGTAAGGAGGATGAATGGGGTGGAGGCTCCCCAGTGGGCAAGTAGGCATCCCCAGATCACCCATGGAACCAAGAGGACAAAGTGTGGAGAATCTCAACCCTGTCCCTCAGACGTCCACAAAGAAATGTATTGGGATTAGGACACTGATCCCAAATCCCAGGGGAAATGCTGACCTTTCAAAGGAGCAAATAGGTGGAGAAAGAGGAGGATGTATGGTTACTGAGGCATTTTCATTTGTCTTTTTAAGTTCTTCATGTATATGAAAAAAAAGATGATTTATTTCAATAAAACTATTGGGACTACCAGTGTTTCAGTAGGAGTAGAAACTGGAACTCTTCCAGGATAGAGACCGCAAATACTTAGCAGGACAGTAGCAATCTTGCTGTAGTTTATATAACATGCACCCTTGTGGAGGTTGCATTTAAATCTTACACTGTGGTGAAGGGATTTTGTTTTTTTTTTTTGGTTATGCTGCAATACAATTGGATTAACTTAGTTCTGTTCTCATACAATATATCAAATAAATGTTTCATATTATTTCCACAGAGTGTTCAAAAAAAGGGAACAAATCCTCATCACTTGAGCTGTTAGAATGATAATTCTATTCATTTTTGGCCATCATCATATCTGTAGTACCCTGCATCATGCCTGGCATGTTAGAGATATTTATACATCTTTGATACATGAAATGAAAGACGTGATTTTATAATAGAAAATTGAGATTGATGTGATTATATAATGGATTATAGCAAATGCAAGAGAATCAACTCAAAGCTGTTAGAACTAGTAAGATAATTCAATAAATTGGGTAACCACTGGGTATAAACCATATATCCAGAAATCAAGAATTGCAATGTATCTGTAATAAACATAATACACTGGAGAAAAATTTCTATGGATGATAGCAATAATATGTAAAATATATAGGAGTAATCTTAAGGTATGTGTAGAACCTAATTAAAGAAAACTTCAAAATTTTACTGAGGAACATAAAAGAAAGCTGGACTAAATAGAGGTGTGCCATGTGTCTGGTTACATAGTCTGAGTGTTGTAAAGTGTAATTTCTTTCAAAATTAATTTGTGCACTTAATATTATCCTAAGTCAAAATCCTAAAGGAATTTTAGAACTCATTCTAAAAGTAATTTAAGAAGTAAACAATTTCTGCTTACATCTGGAACTAGACAAGGATGCTCTTTGTCTCCACTGCTATTCAACATAGTAATGGAAGTCTTAGCCATCGCAATCAGGCAAATGAGGGCAATCAAGGGTATCCAGATGGCGTCAGAGGAGATCAAACTGTCACTTTTCACGGATGACATGATCTTATACCTGGCAAACCCCAGGGACTCAACTACAAAATTCTCAGAAGCAAACTACAGTGTCTCAGCATATAAAATCAGTACTTGCAAATCAGTAGCTTTTATATATACCAACAATAGTCAAGCTGAAAATAAAGTCAAGAACTCTGTTCCTTTTACAGTAGTGCCAAGGAAAACAAAATATCTGGGAATTTACCTAACAAAGGACCTGAAAGATCTCTATAAAGAGAATTATGAAACTCTGAGAAAAGAAATAGCAGAAGATGTTAACAAATGGGAAAACATACCATGCTCAATTGGCTGGGAAGAATCAACATTATGATAATGTCCGTACCACCCAAAGCAATCTACAGATTTAATGCAATCCCTATTAAAGCACCATTGTCATACTTTAAAGAACTTGAAAAAAATAGTACTTCATTTTATATAGAATCAGAAAAAACCTCCAATAGCCAAGACATTACTCAGGAATAAAAACAAATCCAGAGGTTGGGCGGCGCCTGTGGTTCAAAGGAGTAGGGCACTGGCCCCATATGCCAGAAGTAGTGGGTTCAAACCCATCCCTGTCCAAAAACTGCAAAAAAAAAAAAAAAAATTCCAGAGGTAGCACGTTATCAGACTTCAGGCTATACTATAAATCTCTAGTGATCGAAACAGCCTAGTACTGTCACAAAAATAGAGAGATAGATGTATGGAACAGAATACAGAACCAAGAGGTGAACCCAGCCACCTATCATCATTTGATCTTTGATAAGCCTGTCAAAAGCATTAATTGGGGGAAAGATTACCTATTTAACAAATGGTGCTGGGTGAACTTGCTGAAACTGGACCTTCGCTTTCACCATTAACAAAAATTGATGTTCTCACTGGATGAAGTATTTAAACTTAAGTCAGGAAACTATAAAAACACTAGAAGAGAGTGCAGGGAAACACTTGAAGAAATTGGCCTGTGAGAATTTTTTATGAGGAGGAACCCCCTGGCAATGGAAGCAACACCAAAAATATATTACTGGGATCTGATCAAATTAAAAAGCTTCTGCAGAGCCAAGACCACAGTAAGTAAAACAAGCAAACAGCCTTCAGAATGGGAGAAGATATTTGCAGGTTATTTTTCTGACAATGGTCTGATAACTAGAATCCACAGGAAATGCAAACTAATCAATAAGAAAAGAACAAATAACCCTATTTTTGTGTGGGCAAGAGACTTGAACAGAAGCTTCTCTGAAGAAGATAGGTGCATGGCCTACATACACATGAAAATATGCTCATGATCTTTAATCACCAGAGAATTACAAATCAAAATTACTTTTGAGATAGCATCTAACACCAGTAAAATTAGCCCACAACACAAAATCCCAAAACTACAGATTGGCATGGATGCAGAGAGAAGAGAACACTTGTATACTGCCAGTAGGAATGCAAGGTAATACATCTTTTCGGTAAGTTTGGAGACTACTCAAGGAACTAAAAGTGGACCTACCACTCGATCCTGCAATTCTACTAGGTATATACACAGATGATCAAAAATCATTTTACAGCAAAGACATTTGCACCAGAATGTTCATTACTGCCCAATTCATAATTGCCAAGTCATGGAAGCAACCTAAGTGCCCATTAACCCATGAATGGATTACCGAATTGTGGTATATGTATACCATGGAATACCACGCAGCCATTAAAAAGATGGAGACTTTACATCTTTTATGTTTACCTGGATGGAACTGGAACATCTTCTTAGGAAAGTATCTTTTTCTTAGGAAGAAAAAGTATCCAATGTACTCAATACTATTATGAAACCAATGTATAATCACCTACACTTTCATATGTATGATAAAACTATAGTCCAGAAAAAAAGGAGGAAGTGGAGGGAGAGGGAACGGGAAGGGGAGGTCACGAGGAGGGAGGGTATTTGATAAGACCTCATCTATTGTATATGATGCAATGGTACATTTTAAAAATAATAAAAGTAGAGTATAAATGTCTTACTGCAGCAAATAAGTAAGTGAGGTGTTGGTTATGTTAACAGGTTTGATGTAAGCTTTCCATATTATATATAAAATTAGCACATTGTACTCCATAAATGCATTAATATACACAGTTATGATTTAATAAAAACTTTTAAAAAATAGAGATCTATTAAGAGGAAAAAAAGTAAACAGGTATGGTTTGCTTAAAGAATATTGGAATAAAAAAGTAAATGAAAAGAAATTAAACTTTTTATTTATTTATTTATTTATTTATTTTTGCGGTTTAGGCCAGAGCCAGGCTTGAACCAGCCACCCCTGGTATATGGGGCCAGCACCCTACTCCTTGAGCCACAGGTGCCACACCCTTTTTAGATATTTAAATATATCATATTGCTATAATAGTCACAAGCACAAAAACAAGTAAATGTTTTTCATTTCTTAAAAAAAATTTTGTTAATCCACATGAAAAAAGCCAAAAATCTCATATATCAGTGGGCAAAAGACATGAATAGAACCTTACCTAAAGAAGACAGACGAAGGGCTAACAAACGTGAAAAAATGCTCATCATCCCTAATTATTAGACATGCAAATCAAAACCACCGTGAGATACCATCTAACCCCAGCGAGAATGGCCCACATCACACAATCTGGAAACTGCAGATGATGGCGTGGATGTGGAGAGAAGGGAACACTTTTACACTGCTGGTGGGACTGCAAACTAATACAGCCTTTTTGGAAGGAAGTATGGAGAACCCTCAAAGAATTCAAACTAGACCTCCCA
Source organism: Arctocebus calabarensis (assembly GCA_963573935.1). Taxonomy (NCBI): domain Eukaryota; kingdom Metazoa; phylum Chordata; class Mammalia; order Primates; family Lorisidae; genus Arctocebus; species Arctocebus calabarensis. Next base: position 19,071 of record CAUYON010141263.1, read on the forward strand.
TTTGATCCTGCAATCCTATTACTGGCCATCTACCCAGAAGGAAAAAAATTCTTTTATCATAAGAAAACTAGCACTGGACTGTTTACTGCAACTCAATTTATAATTGCCAAAATGTGGAAGCAGCCTAAATGCCCACCAACCCAGGAATGGATTAACAAGCTGTGGTATATGTACTCTGTGGAATACTATTCAGCCATTAAAAAAAATAGATACTTTACAGCCTTTGTATTAAGCTGGATGGAAGTAGAACACATTATTTTTAATAAAGCATCACAAGACTGGAGAAGCATGAATCCTATGTACTCAATTTTGATATGAGGACAATTAATGACACAGTGGGGGTCAGGGAAGGGGAGAGCAAAGAGAGAAAGAAGGAAGTAGGGGGTGAGGAAAGGAAGACCAGAGAGGGAAGGCTCGAGGCGAGTGAGGTTTTGGTGTGTGCCACACCTTTTGGGGGCAAAACACGATTGTAAGAGGGACTTTACCTAACAAATGCAATCATTGTAACCTGGTTTCTTGTACCCTCAATGAATCCCCAATAATTAAAAAAAAATTTTTTTGTTATGAAAGTTAGAGATCTAGTACCATGAAGACCTATATATGTCACCCAGAATTAATAATGATTTTACTGCATTTGTTTTATTATTTTGAAGCATTTTAAAGCAAAATTTCAGTCATATGACATATCTCTAATTCCTTGTTGATCTCCTAATTGTTCTATTCCTGAAAATCAAGTTTTTAAAGTCTCCAAAGATATTGTTGAGTGATATCATTTTCCTTTCAGTTTGGTCAGTTTTTAATTCATGTATTTTGAGGCTCTGTTGTTAGATACATACATATATATAATTGTTGCTGCCTTTTGATGGATTGACTCTTTTATCATTATAAAATGCCCTTCTTTGTCTCTGGTAACAATTTTTGTCCTGAAGACTGTTCTGTCTGATAACTACTGTAGCCATTCTAGTTTTGTTTTTTTTTTTCCTGCCTCAGGTTTATTTGTACAAATAGCACAGGAGGACCCCAGCTCCATACAGACAGCAGCCTAGAGGTCACACCAGTCCTTTTGCCCTCATTGCAGACAGATGCCTCTACTCTGGAGCCTTTGTGGGGACCTGGGCACTTTTGGGAGCCTGAGCTGGAACTGAAGCTAGAGCTGCAGGTGAAGCAGCAGACTGGGCCTTCGTTTGATCCTTGCCCTTGGCCTTTGGCCGGCAGCGCCTAAGACCCTTGGCAATGCGTGCATGAGCACGCTTCTCAAGCTTGGGGTGGGCGATGTAGGCAAGTTGAGTTACGGCTGGCATCCTTTGGAATCTTGGTCTTAACCTCCTTGGACTGTACAGGGGCCCTGATAATTTCAGCATGTGCACTCATGGCCTTGGCATTGTTGGCCTGCATCTTCTTCAGGTCCTTCTTGTTCTTCTTCTTGGCAAAGTGCATGTTCCTCAGGAACTTGGGATACACCCCTTTAAGAGATTCATATCTTTGTGATGGGGTTTCTTGATACCATTTAGTGAGATTCTCAAGATTATCTCTTTTTCCATCTTTTTGTCTTCAGTTTCTTTGTGTCTTCCAATCTGAAGTTGTATGTCTTATAGTTTATAGCAATATCATGTTTTTTAATCCAGTCTTCCAATATCTGCTTTTCAATTGGAGCATTCAGTCTATTAATAACTGAGGAAGATTTACAGTATCCATTTTACTGTTGGTTTTCTATGTTGTCCTACTCCTTTTTTTGTTCATCATTCTTCCATTAGTGTCCTCTTTTGCATTTAATAGCTATTTTCTAGTGTCTCATTTTATTTGTTTATTTTATATATTAAGGGGATAGAGAAGTTTTTGTTGTGTGGATGCTTTTGTCAGGGCTATGAGTGTGCCCATCGCCCAAATAGTGTTCATTGTACATGTTAGGTAGGTTTTCACCCCTCTCTTCCTCCCTCCTGCCCCCTTCTTGATTTTCAACAATTTTTACTTCTCTTTGTGCCCATGCATGTTCATCAATTAGTTCTAAATTTTTAGAGAATATATGTGGTATTTGTCTTTTCCATTCTTGAGATATGTCATATAGGATAATAGTCTTCATTTCCATATAAATTGCTGCAAAAGACATTAATTCATTGCTTTTTATAGCTGAGTACACACACACACGCTACATTTTCTTCTTCCACTCATGAATTAGGTTGATTCCACACCTTTGCAATTGTTAATTGTGCTGCAGTTAACATTTGAATGCAGACATCTTTTTGATAAAATGACTTCTCCTTTGGATAGATACTCAGTTGTGGGATTGCTGGATCAAATGGTAGGTCTGCTTTTAGTGTTGAGAAATCTCTATGTATTGTTTTCCTTAGAGCATCCAATTTTCTTTCTTTTTTTCTATACATTTCATTTATTTGAGACAGAGTCTTGCTCTGTCATGTAGCTAGAGTGAAGTGGCATTATGATAGCTATCGCAACCTCAAACTTCAGTGCTCAAGTGATCCTCCTCTCTCAGCCTCCTGAGTACCTGGGACTACAGGCTCATGCCATGACATGCAGCTAATTTTTCTATATTTAGTAGAGATGGGGTTTTACTCTTGCTTAGGCTGGTCTTAAACTCTTGAGCTCAAGCAAACCTCCCACCTCAGCTTCCCAGAATGCTAGGATTACAGACACGAGCCACCGTGCCCAGCCACATTCTATATACAGTATATTTGAATTATTTTCCTACTGTTTATCCTGGTAAATAACATCTTAATTTATACCATTCTAAGTCACATTAATATCAATGTAATTTTGATACTAAACCAACAACTTTTATCCTATGTAGATAGCTTCATTATCCTTCTCCTTTACTGTCACAAATTATATCGTTATACGTTGTGTTCATGGTAATTATTGCTTTGTACAGTATTATGTTAAGCCAGATAGAAAAAAGGTTAAAAACAAGAATACATTCATGCTGTCATTTAAATTTACCTATCGAAACCTTTATCATTGCTCCTTATTTCTTCATGTAGATTCAATTTACTATATTGGGTTCTTACATTTTTTTATTAAATCATAGCTATGTACATCAATGCAATCATGGGGTACAATGTGCTAGTTTTATGTACAATTTGAAATATTTTCATCAAACTGGTTAACATAGACTTCACGGCATTTTCATAGTTATTGTTTTAAGGCATTTATATTCTACATTTAGTAAATTTTGCATGTACTCTGGTAAGATACACCGTAGGTGTGGTCCCACCGATTACCCTTCTTCCACCTATCCTCCCCCCTCCCTTCCCTACATCTTTCTCTCTTATTTCCCCATATTCTTGGACTATAATTGGGCTATAGCTTTCATATGAAAACTATAAATTGGTTTCATAGTAGGGCTGACTACATTGGATACTTTTTCTTCCATTCTTGAGATACTTTGCTAAGAAGAATATGTTCCAGCTCCATCCATGTAAACATGGAAGAGGTAAAGTCACCATCTTTCTTTAAGACTACATAATATTCCATAGTGTACATATACTACAATATATTAATCCATTCATGGTCAATGGGCACTTGGGCTTCTTCCATGACTTAGCAATTACGAAGTGGGCTGGAATAAATAATCTGGTACAAATATCTTTGCTATAATATCATTTTTGATCTTCTGGATATATACCTAGTAGAGAAATTGTAAGATTGAATGGCAGGTCTATTTTTAGATCCCTAAGTGTTCTCCAAACATCTTTCCAAAAGGAAAGTATTAGTTTGCATTCCCACTAGCAGTACAGAAGTGTTTCCTTTTCTCCACATACATGCCAACATCTCTGGTTTTGGGATTTTGTGATGTGGGCTAATCTTACTGGAGTTAGATGATATCTCAAAATGGATAATGAGCATTTTTTCATATGTCTGTAGGCTATGTGCCTGTCTTTTTCAGAGGAGATTCTCTTCAAGTCCCTTGTCCACCCTGAGATGGGATCACTTGTTCTTTTCTTGCTAATATGTTTGAGTTCTCTGTGAATTCTGGTTATTAAACCTTTGTCGGAGATAAAACCTGCAAATATCTTCTCCCATTCTGAGGGCTGTCTGCTTGCTTTACTTACTGTGTTCTTGGCTGTGCAGAAGCTTTTTAGTTTGATCAGGTCCCAGTAATGTATTTTTGATGTTGCTTCAGTTGCCCTGAGGCTCCTCCTCATAAAATATTTGCCCAGGCCAATTTCTTCAAGTGTTTTCCCTGCACTTTCTTTTAGTACTTTTATAGTTTCATGTCTTTTTTTTTTTTTTTTTTTTTTTTTGAGACAGAGCCTCAAGCTGTCACCCTGGATAGAGGGCTGTGACATCACAGCTCACAGCAACTTCCAATTCCTGGGCTCAAGCGAGTCTCCTGCCTCTGCCTCCCAAGTAGCTGGGACTACAGGCACCTGCCACAATGCCTGGCCATTTTTTGGTTGCAGCCGTCATTGTTGTCTGGGGGGCCCAAGCTGGATTCGAACCCGCCAGCTCAAGTGCACATGGCTGGTGCCTTAGCTCAAGTGCACATGGCTGGTGCCTTAGCCCGTTGAGCCACAGGCGCCGAGCCTATAGTTTCATGTCTTAAGTTTAAATCTTTAATCCAGTGGGAGTCTATCTTAGTTAATGGTGAAAGGTGTGGGTCCAGTTTCAGTCTTCTACAGGTTGCCACCCAGTTCACCCAGCACCATTTGTTAAATAGGGAATCTTTTCCCCACTGAATGTTTTTAATTGGCTTGTCAAAGATAGTGGTAAGTAGCTGGGTTCATCTCTTGGTTCTCTATTCTGTTCCATACATCTATCTCTCTGTTTTTGTGCCAGTACCATGCTGTTTTGATCACTATCGATTTATTGTATAGTCTGAGGTCTGGTAGTGTGATTCCTCCTGCTTTGTTTTTATTTCTGAGTAATGTCTTGGCTATTTGAGGTTTTTTCTGATTCCATATAAAAAAAAGTATTATTTTTTTGATATCTTTAAAGTATGATAGTGGAGCTTTAATACGGATTGCATTAAAATGGTATATTGCCTTGGATAGTATGGACATTTTAACAATGTTGATCTTCCCAGCCATACGCATGGTATCTTTTTCCATTTGTTAACATCTTCAGCCATTTCTTAGTTTCTTAGTTCTCTTTATAGAGATCTTTCATGTCCTTGTTGGGTAAACTCCCAAATATTTCATCTTCTTTGGCACTACTGTGAACAGAATAGAGTCCTTGACTGTTTTTTCAGCATGACTACTGTTGGTATATATAAAGGCTACAGATTAATGAGTGTTGATTTTGTAACCTGAGACGCTGCTGTATTTCTTGATCACTTCTAGGAGTTTTGTAGTAGAATCCCTGGTGTTTTTGGATATACAATCATATCATCTGCGAAGAGTAAAAGGTTTATCTCCTCTGACCCTATCTGGATACTCTTAATCGCCTTTTCTTGCCTAATTATGGTGGCTAAGACTTCCATTACGATGTTAAAAAGCAGTGTAGACAATGGGCAACCTTGCCTGGTTCCTGATCTGAGGAAATGATTTCAGTTTACCTCCATTCAATACAATGTTGGCTGTGAGTTTTCTGTAGATGGCCTCTGTCAGTTTAAGAAATGTTCCTTCTATACTCATTTTCTTAAGTGTTCTGATCGTGAAGGGATGCTGGATATTACCAAAAGCTTTTCCTGCATCAATTGAGAGAATCTTATGGTTTTTGTTTTTTGATTTATTTATGTGCTGAATTATATTTATAGATTTATATATATGAACCAGCCTTGAGACCCTGGGATAAAACCCACTGGTTCATGGTTTATAATTTGTGTGATGTGTTGCTGGATTCTGTTTGTTAGTATTTTATTGAGTATTTTTGCATCAATATTCGTAGTGATATTGGTCTGTAATTTTCTTTTCTTGTTGGGTCTTTTCCTTGTTTAGGGATCAAGCTGATGTTTGCTTCATAGAATGTGTTGGGTAGTATTCCAGGCTGCTTTTGAACCTGTTAACTCCTCTGTATGTGGCTGGTGCCCTAGCTGCTGAGATATAGGTGCTGAACCTAAACTATGTTTTTTTATACTTAGGAAACTTAATAATAATTCTCTAAGATCTTCTAATACCCAATCCATAACCAAATTTTCACAATTGTTTCCCCACCATATCTTTTATAGTTCTGCATCTCTCTCTCTCACACACACACACACACACACACACCCCTACCTCCCTGGTCTGATCAAGGACTTTTTTTCTTTTTTTCACCTTAAAACAACCACCTACATGAGCATGTACTCTCTGGGTCAGGAATTTGGAAAAGGCACAGTGAGGATAACTTATATCCACTATGTTGTCTAGAGTTTCAACTAAAAAAACTCTGAAGACTGGAGGTGACTGGTTGCCAAAAGTTTGAATTGTCTGAGTGAAGTCTCATTCACTTATGTTTCTGGTGCCTGGCCTGGAAGTACTAAAAGACTAAAAGTGCCATCATGTGATCTCTCCATATAACTAGCTTCCTTACCATCTAATGGGATCTAGTGCAGTCAAGGCAAACAAATTTCTTATATGGCACCTTAGGTCTCCAAGGGTTGAATGTTTTAACAAGCAATGTGGAAACTGAATTTGCCTTTCCTGACCTAGCCTTAGAAGTCACACACTATCATTTATACCATATGACCCTATTAGATTCAAGAAGGGGGCACAGTCCCCACATATCAGTAGGGAAGCTGTGAAAGAATTTGGGGCCATGTTTTAAAACCATCACACATACAAAATTATGGAGAACAATATAAAAGATAGCCAAGTATCCATGATCCAAAATTATGCAAAGATATTTTTGTTAGATTTGCTTTGGATCATGTTGTAAGCAAAGAAAATGTTACCTTTGAAGGAAGAACTTCAGCCTCCTGAGAAACCTGTTTTAGACTCCACATACTTGTCATACAGAAATTCTCCTTTCTACATGTAATAGCAATATCTAACCAACCAAGGAGTTTTAAAATCTAAGTCAGCACCACCAGCACACTTTTTTCCTAAGACGCTAGCTTTTTTCATTAAATAGGATAGTATGGTGAATTCTCATATGTCCATAAGTAAGAATGAACAATTATCAAGATTTTTTCCATATTTACTTCATCTGTCACTTTGTTCTTTAATTTTTTTTTACTTTAAAGCAAACCCCAGATATTATGTCATTTGCCCCATGTACTTCAGTGTGTATTTCTACAAAATATAGACTTTTTCACATAACTACAGTTCTGTTATCATACATAACAAAATTAATAATAATTATTTGATATTACCTTATTCCAAGTCCTTAATCAAATTTTCTAAATTGTCTAACCAAAAAAAGTATTAAATAGATTTGTTTAGATCAGGATAGGGTCACTTGGCATTTGACTGTCATGTCTTTTATATCTCTCAATCTAGAGTAGTCCTCTCTTTGTTTTATGCTATTGGTTTATTGTAGAAATGGTTATAATTGCCCTGTAACATTTCCCACCTTCTAGATTTACCTGCTTGTCTCCTTGGGATGTTGTTTTTTTTTAGAGACTAAGCCAGGCCAGGCATGGTGGCTCATGCCTGTAATCCCAGCACTTGGGAGTCCGAGGCAAATGGATTGCCGAGCTCACAGGTTCAAGACCAGCCTTAGCCAGAGACCTTGTCTCTAAAAATAGCTGGATGTTGTGGCAGCCTCCTATAGTCCCAGCTACTTGGGAGGCTGAGGCAAGAGAATCGCTTAAGCCCAAGAGTTCGAGGTTGCTGTGAGCTATGATGCCACAGCACTCTACCAATGGTGACAAAAGTCAGACTCTGTCTTAAAAAAAAAAAAGAGAGACAAAGCCATTTTGTAGAATGTCTGCTTGTTTTCTCAAGGTGTCATTTAACTTGTTTTTCCTCCCTGTGTTTCCTAAACACTGCTAGTAATATGACTGGCTTACTTGATTTTTAGCTTTTTAACAAAAAACTGCTTCTCAGTTGATGCTGTGAATTTCCTATTGCATCACATCAGGAGGTGCATGAAGTTATGCTACATTTATTAATGACATTACAGTTAATACTTAGTTAAAGGAAGTGATATAATGTCATTGTTGTAAGCTTTTTAGTTTTGATACTAGCAAGTAATCTGTGAGATAATACTTTGGTGCTGTCTGAATATCTAGTTCCCTAGAATCAGTTGTTTCATTAGGACTTGCACACTTATATTACTAATTCTGTCATTCCTTCTACATTTATTAGCTAGCATTATTCTGTAAAGATCTATCTCTTATCATCTGGGGCTATTTGGTTATCCTGAAATACAGTTACTTTTGAAAGGTAGGATGAGTATTTTTTGATTAAAGTATGGGAAGGCATCATAAAAGAGTTGTGCAAGAAGATGGATGGTCTTCTTCAGGAACTTATGGTTGATCAACAAAATAACACATCAACATTAGAGAATAAGACAAGGTAGTATGTACTATGTATCAAGGTATTTGTACATATCGTAAGTTCAGAGGAAAGAGAGTTCAGTGGAACCAGAGAGGTCCTAGAGGTTATTCCTATGAAAGTGATTTCTTGGGCAGGCTTGAAGTATGGGCAGGTTTTGAATAGGAAGACAAAAAGAAAGAGGGATACTCTAGGCCACATGACTAGTGAGAATGAAGGCACAGAGAGAGAAGATGAGTTGTGCATGTTCTGTATGTATAAGAAAAATCCATTTGTCTGGAAGCTGAGAATATGGACGTGGAAATAAGGTTGGGGAGGTAGATGATCCAGGAATAGAACATGGACAACCTTTAATGTCAATTCTGGGAGGTTAAGTTTTTATCCTGTAATTAATATGTCCTGTGGGCATTTGTAAATTAGCTTTTTACCTGATACAAAGCAAAATCTAGCTTTATAAAAAGCTAGAATCAGGAAGACCAATGAGACCCCCTTTGGGAAACTTGGTGGGGGATATGATTGGCACTCTGATAAATATCTTAGAGAGTGACACTTTCTCATTCTGTTTTCCCTGTAGCCCGTGTGACCCCAACTCTACCAAAGCAGGACCGTCCTGTGCGTGAGGGGACCCGGGTAGCTTCCATTGAGACTGGCTTGGCTGCAGCAGCTGCAAAACTGGCTCAGCAGGTAGGTGCTGGCACCCTAGGCAATGGCCCTGCAACTCATTTGCAGTTTGACTTAGATAAGCCTCAAAACTCAGATCTTCAGGCTGATAGGATGCCATCATTATCTCAGTATAGATTGGGTAACTTTTGATCTTTATCTTTGGTAGTATCTCAGCCCCCTCCTATGTCCTTCACATCGAACTTGTTGACAAGCTACACATTACCCAGATGACATGATTTAAGATGAGAAAAAATATGCAGCCAGAGAAAAACCCTTTTAGATTCTACTTGCCTTTCTTAGTGTGTAAAAACCTCTCAAATGAGAAGGGCCAGATTCATCCTTTGCCCTTAGATAAAGCCCTGAGGAGGTAACTCAGCTGAGTATATTGAACGTTTTCAGCCACTCAGCAGTATTGGAATGCAGTCTATTAGGGATTTTTCTTACCCTCTTTACCAGATTATGTACTGTTATCTTGATCTTCATCCTTTGCTTTTCAAGAAAACTTCAGTCTCTATTTTTTGTCCTAAAGGGTCATGTTCACTAGAATCAAGTTTATCTCCTAGCACTATAGTTTACAAAGTTCTTTAATGTGTATAAATGTGGTTAGCAACTCCAGGAGTATTTGGAGTTGAATCTTTTGGTTCTTTCCTTATCAATATGTCCTTAATGCCTCATACTACATTCTATAGCTTAGAGCACTATTGAGCATCTGCTTTATGTTAGATGCTTCCATGTACAATGTCTCATGTAATCTGCCCAGTAGCCATGTTCAATAGGTGATATTTTCATCATTTTGCAGGTGAAGAAAATGAGGCTCTCTTTAAGTGACTAGTCCAGGATAATACAGCCAGTAAATGGAGGAGACAAGATTCAAACTCATATCCTCTAACTTCAAATTTTATGTTACTTGCCATTTAAATAAAATTAAATAGTTAAATGTTTATATAATTCAGTAATTAAATTCTATTTAAATGAAATTTAATAGAATGATGTTTTTCATATTATGTTATATGGTGCTCTAGAGTTGCTTAGAAATGTCATGGACGCTATTGTTTGGAGCCAACAGAAACCAAGCAGTCGGCCCGGCGCCTGTGGCTCAACGGGCTAAGGCACCAGCCACGTACACCTGAGCTGGTGGGTTCGAATCCAGCCTGGGCCCGCCAAACAACAATGACGGCTGCAATCAAAAAATGGCCAGGCGTTGTGTGGGCGCCTATAGTCCCACCTACTTGGGAGGCGGAGGCATGAGACTCGCTTGAGCCCAGGAATTGGAGATATCTGTGAGCTGTGATGCCACGGCACTCTATCCAGGGTGACAGCTTGAGGCTCTGTCTCAAAAAAAAAAAAAAAAGAAATCAAGCAGTCTAGGTGGTCCTTCTTTGATCAAAACTTCTCTGTTATTTATATTCCAGTGCCATGTAAGATGTAATGTAATAAAAATTGGCTTAAATTTAACGGCTTTAAATAAATAGATGAATAAAAGTGTGAAAACAGTAGTTTTAGTGCCTTGTAAGGAGCTCAATTCTGTTTGGGTTTATCAGGGACAACCTCAAAGAAGTGGTTTTGAAATTGGAGAGGAGCTTTAGAGACTATTTTAGTAGGAGACAGGGAGGCATTCCAGGAGAAGGGAACTCCTTGGTGCAGCATATAAGTCTGTCTTGATTTGGTCTCTAGTCACCTCTACTCCCTGACCTCCTGCCAGTTCCTCATACTCTTTACACTAGCCATACTTCACTATAGTACTCATAGTTCATTCAGTGTTATCAGATTGTCTCATGCCTTTGTGCCTTTGCACAAGCTATTCCTTTTGCCCATCTGGAACCATACTATCTCAGATGCCTTACCTAACAGTCCTTCACTTCACCTACCAACACTTTGTTTCAGTGTTTACCTTCTGTGCTTCTATAGCATTTTCTCATGGTACTTATGGTCATAAGTTTACTTTTCTATATCCCTTATTAAATTATAAATGCTTCAAGAGTGGGAATGTATTTGTTGATATCCCCACTGTGGTAAGCATATGTGTTTAGTCAGTGCTAGGGTGAGTGTTTAAATGAATAAATGAACGAATGAATGAACAGATCTTTCTGGAATGGAGATTCATGCTGGGGGATAGTATAAAAATAAATAATGGTTAAAAGAGGTTAAAAGAATGGATTCTGGGGCCAACCTGCCTAGGTTTCAATCCTAGCTCTATCACTTGGGCAAGTTACTTAGTGTCTCTTTGCCTCAGTTTCCTTATAGACTTTGCCTTAAGATTAAATGAGGTAATACATATATGGGCTCTTAGAATGGAACTTGAAGAATAAGTAGTATAGGCATGTTAGCTTTTTATGCTTATCATTATGGGTTGGCTAAATGTAAACAGCCAGACTATGGAAGACCAAGAATGTCAGGCCAGGGAATTCAAATGTCAGTGGAGAACAATGTTAAGTAAGGGAATTGGCAAGGTGAAAGTGATCCTATCTTAAGACAATTTATTCATCTGTGGGGATATCTGGATAAATTATATGTGAAAAAGATAGGCAACAAAGACAGGAAAATTTAGGCCAAGTAATCCTATATATGAAGAGATAATTTTCAGAGTCAGATGACAGAAAAGGAATAGAAATGGAGTTCCTGGCATGGGTAGAGTAGCAATGTGGCTGAGGGAAGAGATTCTCAAGCCAAATGGCTTAGATATAAATCCCACCTTGGCCACTTAATGGTCCTGTAACCTTGGGAAAATGATTTACTATCTCTGTGCTACAGTTTTTTTCATCCTCAAAATGGGATTATAATTCTTACTTCTCAGGTCCATGTTAGTACTAAATAAGTAATGCTAGAAGAGTGCCTGGCATGTATTACTAATAATATTATTCTTGTCCCCCAGAAATTCCTATGGTAGCCACAGCCTGTCAGATCTCTTCCAAAGGCAGGAGTAGGCCTGTGTTGCCAGAGGCAAAGAAATATAATCACTGGGTTGGTCTGTGTGACTGTGTAGCATTTCAGAAGGTGAAGTCGCACATGCTCTCAGCACCACCTTTCCAGGTTCTCAGGACTCCAGATGCCCACTATATAGGTACCCACTATGCAGTGGATAGTAGATCAATAGTGCAATGGATGGATGAAATTCAGGGTATTGGGAGGAGTGATACAACTCCTTATTTGTCTCTCCCATCCAAAATTAAGGTTTTTAGACCTGGTGACCTGGAGGATTGTGGTGTCCTCTGCTCAAAGAAAAAGACCAGCAAGAAGAAGAGAAGTCATTATAAGAGATGAAGACAGAATAATAATTTACTACTTGTTGAGTACCTTCTATGTGCTATTTTTACATCATTATTTTATTTAACCTTTCCAACAACCCTGAAAAGCAGATTTTAAAAAATCTGTTTTACATGAGGCAGATGAGGTTCAGAAAGGTTAATAACTCCAACTAAAGTCATCCAATTTAGGAAGCACAAGCATAGATTTGAACCTAGGTATTTCATTCCAAACGTAATAATCTTTCTACTCTAAAATACTCCATTTTGAGAAGTGTACAGACTGTGTGTCTTCAGATATGCCTGGTTAAATAATGGACTTCAGTTGTGAGGCTTTGGGTTCAAGCTGCTTATTATCACTGTACTTTAATTTTCTCATCTATAAAATAAGCGTTTTGTCCCTTCTTCGGGCTGTTATTAGGATTAAATGAGAAAAGTTATATAAAATGCCTAAGCTGCTTTTGTAAATTTAGTTATTATTAGAGGTGTTCATGTCCACCTCATTAGTAGCAATGCTAGGCTAAAACCCTAGACTTCAAACTCATTTACAGTTCTCTTGCCAATGCACTAATAAGTGGCAATGATGACTTAAGGATAGACAATACCAAAGAGATGATCTCTGGTATTGGAAGGCCTATGTGTTGTGTGTACATCCAGGCTAGACTTGGTGGAGGTAGGGAAGGGTTGGTGGGTTCCAAAACCATATTGACCATTGTCTAGTTCCTTTTCTGGGACATTTTCTTCATTTTTCTACTTATAAATCTCTCCTTCTACTTGGCTTATGTTTTAGGAGCTGCAGAAAGCCCAAAAGAAAAAATATATCAAGAAGAAGTCTTTGCTGAAGGAGGTAGAACAGCCTCGCCCTCAAAACTCCAATTTCAGCATGACAGTACCAGCCACAACTCTGGCCACTGCACCACAACTTCTCACCTCCTCCTCACCTCTGCCTCCTCCTGAGCCTAAACAAGAGGCCCTGTCAGGAAGTCTTGCTGACCATGAGTATACTGCTCGTCCTAATGCCTTTGGCATGGCCCAGACAAACCGCAGCAC